>JAOVYU010000036.1:13100504-13118664 GCA_025674565.1 Synodontis membranacea | reverse complement strand
AATTTTAATTTAATTCTATGATTCAATAGTCTATGTATAGCATTTTAACAATGCAGAATACAATATGCAATACAGAAATCTGGATATAGATTTAGATTTAGATATTTAATAATCAACCAAGAAGTGACAGTGGCAAGAAAATATACTTTCATAACAAAGCAGTTAAGTGTAATGCTACACATGTACTGTTTAGCCCTTGAGCAAAGCCCATACATCTCAACTGTCTCACATATAAAAGCAAAAGAGAAATATAATTAATGTTAGAAAATGTTACTCTACAGTATATACAATACATTAGAATACCAGTCTTCAATATACTACAAAAGGGGTTTCTGCGGTTTCAAGAAGGTCCAAGGCCCAATATTTTCAGAAAGCCTAGGCAAGTTTAGAAAGTTGGTATACATCAATCAGCCATAACATTAAAACTACTAATATTTTAATATGCCTAATATTTAGTGGTCCCCCTTGTGCCACCAAAACATGTCAATGATCTGACCCATTGACGCAAGACCTCTGAAAGTGTGCTGTGGAAACTGGCACCAAGATGTTATCAGCAGATCCTTTAAGTTCTGTAAGTTGTGAGGTGGGCCTCCATGGATCGGACTTGTTTGCCCAGGACATCCCACAGATGCTCGATTGGTTGAGACTCTTTGTCATTGTTCCTCAAACATTCCTGGACATTACCCTGAAGAGAGGCCACTGGCATCAGGGAAAACCGTAGCCATGAAGGGGGCACTTGGTCTGCATCAAGGTTTAGGTAGGTGGTATGTATCAAAGTAACAGCCACATGAATTACAGGACGCAAGGTTGTCCAAAGCATCACACTGCCTATGCTTCCTCACTTTCTTCCCAATAGTGAATCGTGGTGCATTCTCTTCCTCAGGTCAATGATGCGAATAAAATGCGATTCATCACCCTCTTCCACTGCTCCTTGGTCCAGTTCTGATGTTCACATTCAGCCGTGGATGGGGATCAGAGGTGGAGTCAGCACTCTTGCTGGTCTGTGATGCACTGTGTGTTTTGACACCTTTCTATCATAGCCTGTGGAATCAGACCAGACGGACTAACAATCACTCCCCACGTGCATCAGTGAGCCTCGGGCACCTGCTACCTTGTCGCTGGTTCAGCGGTTGCCCTTCCTTGGACCATTTTTGATTTTTACAAGCCACGGCATACCAGAAACACCCCACAAGACCTGGTCTTTTGGAGATGCTCTGACCCAGTCATCTAGACTGGGAAAAAAAGTTGTTCAGATCCTTACACTTTCCCATTTTTCCTGCTCTTAACACATCGACTAAAAGGACTGACCACTCACTTGCTGCCTAATATATGACAGTGGTTTTAATATTATGGCTGATCGGTGTGTAAGGAAATATATTTATGTTTTCTCAAAGAAGTGCCAAAATAAGTTATAAGCAGAAAAACCTGGTCATTTGGTCATCTGTTTATGTACTGTATGTGGAAAAGGGTAGAAAGCGCTTTTCTCCTCGTGTGTTATGTTAGTGGGTCGGAGGGAAAACGGTCTTTTGAAAACGGTCTCTTGAAAAATGAGCAACATCAAGTAATGCTCACTAACAACGGCTAAAACTAACTTCTGCTAATGCTAGCTAGCTAGTTAAATGTTAGCTAACTAACTTTTAATAGCTTAGGAATTAAGCTGTTGCTATAAACACTTTGGATTTATCAAAGTAGTTTGCACTGTAGCTGGGTTTCCATTGCAGTTTTGACCCAAAACAGAAGTTAAAATACACAATACAATACCACAAATACGAATTGTACATGACAGCAAATAGATTACAAAGATTAGTGTTTCATAATTTAAAATTGTTAAAAAGATTTTTTTTTTAAAAAAAAATCACATTATTACCTTGCAAATATATGATTATAGAGAATGTAGAATGTAAAGTAGAAAGGAAAGATTTTTCTTTTGACTTGTGATGAGTAAAGGTATTAGGCTGAAGAAGAATGTAAAGCATGATTATGTAGTATATTAAGTTTTTTTTTTTTTTTTTTAATTAAAACTATGATAAAACACGCCAACATGTTCAAGTAATTAAATAATGTCAGGACTTTTTCCTACTTTACAGTGAACATCATAGTGAACTTCAGTCATTTGCGAGCTGGCTACTTATTGCCCCTTTAAACCTTTACAAACGTGCTTTTATGTCAACATAAACACTGCAGGCAAGAAACAGACACATTTCAGGTTTGAGAAGTGACATGCACACGCGCGCACACACACACACACACACACACACACACACACAAACATAGACACTCACCTGAGCTTTTGCAGTTTGTCGTCTCCCCCTGTGTTGTTTTATGCAAAAAGAGTGCGTCTGGATAGGACGCACTGAGGGCCTTATGCAAATCGCCTGTCTATCAGCTTGTGTGGGATCGTGAAAAAGGTGAATACTTCTCCCTGAACCCACTTGTGCCAAATGTTGAAGTTTCTCAGTAACCTCCTGCATGCATCTTGCTCCTTCATTCATTCATGACCGACTCAGGATTGTAGAAGAAATAAAGGGCATCACATCCAGAATCTCTGTTGTCTAAGGTGAGTACTTTCAACTTTCAACTACTTACAGACAGATTCTCTCTCTCTCTCTGTCACTCTCTCTTCTCTTCCCTGTAGTTCACTTCTGTAGCTGTTTTGCAGAATCATATCTCTTTCTGTGGTCTCTTGCTTGTGCTGCTTATTGACCCATTTAAATGGTTTTGACTAGAAGAGATTAGGGAGGAGGGCCTGAGCGACTGGCGACTGGAGGCTGGAAGCTGAGCGGGGATCCCCTCAGCCCTTATGAATATTACAACAAGCCCTTTACATAAAGGAGACCTTTTCAAAGTCGGACCCATTAGAATAAAACCTCAAGTTCATTTTCCTGACCGGGCCATGAATTGGCCCAGTGTGCGCATAAAGTAGGAAAATCAGCTATATTTATCATTACAGATATTAAGATGAGCACAGAGGCTGTCGAGCAGAGGGATCCTCAGCATGAGCACACAGGTAAGAAGCTATTCATCCCTTACAAGGGATGACTTAGACCTTTTATTTGTGTTTGATGGAATTTCACTGTGAATGCTGATTTTTGTGGTGTCCTGGTTAACATAAAGTGAGAAAAAGAATGTATTAATCAGCACACTGCTACTACCTGTTATACTCTTGACAGCGGGAAAGCAATAAATAGGAGAAAGGAATATAGCCAGAAGGAAATTATTCACTTTATTATACAATTATAACGAAAGATACAGGTTACATTTTTACAAGAATATAAAGGCGGGCAGGTTTGATGACAGTATATTAAAAAAAAAAAAAAAAAAAAAACACTTTCATACAACTGGTGAATTTGACAGCTTTAGAAGCACAACTGCAACTTAAATGAATTCTTTTCTTATTTGCCGTCAAAGCACTGAATGTTACATCTGCTATATAGTAATTGTTGATTTCATAATTTGGGCTTATTTTCATTATCATTAAATGGACAGGAGCCTGAAAGTCAATGTATCTAAATACTGTAAATATAAAGGTATGTTTTTTAGGGGTTCTGTCACAGGAATCAACAGAAAACCTATAGTGAATATTTATTTTCTTATCAGTGCTTATTTAATGCTTAATGCTCTATTGATGTGCTTTATTTGCACCCCATTTTAACTTTACACCTCACCCACTGGTTGAGGTGTTTTCACAAGAAAGACACAAGCTTCCGTGTGTCTCTCATCAGAGCCGTTTGTGGTTTTGACCAGTGAGTTCTGCTCTTTGTCTTGGCTGTCATGGTCTTTCTCCTAGGCAGGTCTGTGCAAAACCCTTAATGATATCGACTGTCACAGCTACAACACCCCACCACCACCATCTAGCACTAATCCCAGTGTTTGTTTGTTTGTGTGTTTTTTTCCCCTTTCTTCTTCCTTATTCTGTCACTGTCACTGATTCAGTGATCAATACCACACTTTCCGTTCGTAATTTTTCTGTTGGGAGATTAACACCACCGTTCGTTTCATAGTCTTACTTTAAGTCTTCCACTACGGAGTAAAAACCAGCCCATCCAATTACCACCAACAAATGAAGAATAGTTGTTGCGCGTGACTACTACATCAGATATGTCCTGCCACCTCTATAGTGAAACTGCTGAGTCGTTTATTTGTGCAGATGTATAAAGTTAAGACTACCTGAACCTGTTTATGGTGTGTCGAGTAAGGTCTGTAGTGCCTAAACTGTGAGGAGACAAAAAGAGGTGCGTTGAGCTCTAGGGTGTGATGTTCATCAAGGACATATCATTGTACCAGGATATGTGTGTGCGTGTGTGTGCGTGGGGGTGGTGGACTGTTTGCAGTGAAGCGTTCATACCCTCAGGCCATACTGACACATAGTTAGTTGCCTCTGTACGGAACACAAGGGTCTGAAATGAGGAACTTGGATTCAGCGAGAGCACAATATAGTAAATGACTGTTTTGTGTAGCATCGTTTCCTGTAATAATAAATATCAGTTTCAGCCTTTTCCTCTATACAGGCGCAAACATTTTCGTATCATTAGCAACAGGATAATAATGCTTCATAGGGTAATAAAGAGTTATTGCAAAATTTTTATATCCTGCTTCCTACAGAACACTGTTTGTAGTGGAATTTTAGCAGTCAAATGTAAACTACGTTATAAGTGATACCATCTATGTACAATTGTGAACTACTCATTATAAAACTAATCATTTTAAGTAACTATAACGGTGAATATTACCTGTGGAAATATAATTACAAGTATAACTTGGTCAGTATCTATATCTATAATTCTAGCTACGACAAATTCTAATTAATTCTAATTAATTAAATAAATAAACTAGGACAACTACTACAATTATGACTTTGACAATAACCATAACAAACGTATAATTATAATTATCTTGGTATATACTACCTTGTACAACATTTCATTACATTACAGCTATAATAATGATTATATCTATAACTAGAATTCCAACTATGAAAACAACTACGAAATGATTACATTACATTGGACCATGGGTATGACTTTAACTATGATTGCAACCTTAACAAACCTATCATTAAACTTATATTATTATTACACAATCAACAAATATAGAATTATACAATCATAATTCAGCAATTAGAATCATAATGATCAAACTACAGTGGTATGTATTACAAGAATTATAATTACAACTATATATGTATTTATAACAGAAATTATCACTATGAAAATAACTACAAAAACTACAAAAGCTATGATGATAACTATAACTACAACTTTTGACTATGACATTAATTATACCAAAGGTCTGACTGGAATTATAACTATGAAGGGAAATATAACTAAGACAACACTTATATATAAAAATATAACAGTAACTGTGATAATAATAAGCAATAAAACTACTACATGTAGTTAAACAGCTTGGCTAATCCTAGCAGCAATCTAAGTTGTATAGGACAAAAATAGAAAAAATTAGAATTCTAACACAACATATACAAAATCATTTCTTTGTTGTTCCCTGAAGGAGACTTAATTTGTTACAATATTGCAACATTTCATCAGAGAGCTAATTAAACTCAGAGGAACAGACTGCAAGTTGTTTTATACTTAAAGTATTGAGAACTGCAAGGGGGGTGTTAAATGTAAAAGCCATCATAACCTAATTCATAGAGAAGTTATGTGGACCTGAATGGTGAGCCGTTTTTTTTTTTATTATTTTGACCTACAAGAGTAGGATGTGTATAATTAAAATCAATAATAAATTTTACATAAAAAATGCAAGATAACTTCTTGACATTTTTTTTTAATTATGCACAAAACAGGTTGTTCAGGCCTATGTTCAGGATATTCATATTCATTTAAAAACGTTTCTTAAACAGGCTTAAAACAATTTTTTTCCCGTGCTGCTAAATAATGTAATCTTGAATAATAAGTATGGACTAAGCCCTTATAATTAATGTTAAGTGCTATTGTTGATTGTTTTGAGTTATTGAGAAGGACTTGAAAAGTCAAATGAATCAAAATTGTATTAGGTGTTCGAAGAAAACTGTATTTGAATCCTATTGTATCTGTGATGTTTATGTGAGAGAAAGAAAGACTTAACAGAGAAAGAACGATCCAGCGATGCACCTGGGGGTTTGTAAACATTCAAATATGAGGGCTTGCGAAAGGTTACCATGGATACGTTCCCATTTGCATGGGCGCTTCATTTCCATACTGGAAGTTTGGCTCGGGGAGGAGCGCCGATTTCCATAGCACAGGACGAGTGAGCACTGATGCGCTAACCACAGCCTCACACGGCCTTATTTGAATTTCAAATCAGGACAGATTACCTGGTCCCAACAACCTTTGAACTTAGTCAAGGCCTTGACAAAACCCTACCTCCATAATGGTTAACGTAGCACAAAAAGCCCCAAAAGACCCAACGAGACGGCAAAAATTGAGAAGTTAGCTACTTGCCTAGTACTGGCTCTCTACTTAACTACTCTAAATATATATAGGAACGGTTTTTACAAAAAAAAAAAAAAAAAAAAAAGCCAAAGGTGATTAATTAATTGTCATTATTTAACTATGTTTCATTGTTTCTGCAGAAATCGAACAAAATGGAATTGACTTCACGAGACAGGTAAATAAATGTTAATAATTTATTAAAATGTAAATCAGTCAATTTGTATCTCAAACAAAACTACCTAGATACTTTAATGGCAGCTCTAAAGGTTATGACTGCAATGTAATGTGCATCAATGGTAATTAACCTTGATTTATTAAAAGTTATGTTGGCCCCTTTTCTCATGTAATGCTATGCAGAGGACTGTACTGCGTCCCATGTACAGGAACTAGCCTCAGGTTCCCATTTGCATAGGCTCTAGCCTGAGGGCAGGGAAGGAATGTTTTTCAAAAGCTCCCTCCAGTTGAACAAGTCAGACAGCCTTGGTGTGAACACACACACACACACACACACACACACACACACACGCACGCACACAAACGGACACCAGCATAAATGTGACTCTTATCCAAGCTATTACAAGCAAACATAATACAATGTATTAATTAATAGTTTATCAGTTTACAGTCACTTAATCAAATTTTCCCAAGACCAAGTGGATCTGACTGTCAAGGCACAAGTTAATTATTAGCTTCTTCTGTGAGAATTATAACGGCAGTGTTACTTGTGTAGGAATCTCTGGGGTTCAGTATTTGATCACAATGTCCGACTTTATTCTCTGTTTTCTAGATAAAGACAGAGGACCTGAACGATTCCCCTCACTCTGCCTCGTCGCATAAGACATGTCACCTCACACAGGGTTCTCCAGCTCCCACAGGGCAGCTGCCTGGGGTACGCCATGAACATTGCCACCACAGATCATTCACTAAATCACACGGTATTCTTATGATGGCAGATAGGAGCACGAACGCTTTTGTGTAATGTCTTTTCAGGAGTTGTCATCGCTGCACCCACTTCCCCAGCTGGTCCTAATGTCCGGATCACACCTTTCTTCATCTTCATCTTTCCTCCTTTCCCAGGCTCAGACTGGACACCAAGGTAAGCCATTTATAGCTGTCGCTATAACTATAGATATTTATAGCATTATACTTCCTGAACAATATGCATTATATCTATATATAACTTTTACAAACAAACAATGTCCATGTCATTAGACAACAATAAAAACAAGGTAAAGCATACCAGTTCTCTCATAAGCCTCTCTTTTTTTTCTTTCTTGAAGTTAATAAAAAAAATGCTGATACTGGAGACTCCTTGCATAAATGCTAAAAAAAAATAGAACAAGTGTGTTACCATAAACCTGATTTGCCTTGTAGTCTGCACTTTGTCAGAGCTGCTGTCACAGAAAATGAATAAACACCTCCTAACAATCAAAATCAAGAATTCTCAGTAAGGTTAACCCAGTCATCCATGTGTTATCAGCATTGTCACATAAGGAATTGGGGTTGTGCTGTTATAGGAAAGTTTGACGTGAAGCAGAGTTACCGTTACCACCCCAAAGTTGATTACTTTTTTTAATAACAGCGCTCCCCCAAAGTGTTTATTCCTCTTATACAACAACAGTTTGCCAACAATTACAACGTTTTATTTATTAACAAAAGGACACGTCATACATTTTATTTATTTGTAGTGCTTACATTTAGTATTGTGGAACATCCTTGATACAAGTTCCTGATACCACTCACAGCACAGCCTCAACAACTTCTCTTTTTCCTATATTGAAATTAATTAAGACAGAAAAATTCGTGCTTTTCCATTTCATAGAACATTACAGCTTTAACGAACAGCTTTATAACTGACTGTTACTGTGCGCTCCCAAAATGTTAGATAAATATCTCCTCAGAGAAAACATCACTATACCAACAATGACACCTTTTTAAAATTCGTTTATGTCGATCGTCTGTCATAGAATTACCTGCGTAAGTTATTACTAGATGAAAGATAACACATATTCAAATGAGTGCAAAGGTGCAGATGGAACTAACTCTGTTAACCAATCAGAATCGAGCATTGTGCCTACAGTGTTTATTGTGTATTGTTATATTGTCTTGTAGCACTACTGCAGCCGAACCTCCTGTCCTTGCCCTCTCAGTCCCAGCCTAGTCTCCTGCAGCACCAACCTGGACTGGCCCTTACGCCTCAGGTAAACAGAAGAGTTCATCACATCCTTGTTGTAATTATTGAAGTTTCCCAATCCAGTCTTAAGGAGCCCCATCTCCAGCCCGTTCTAATATGGCTGGAACTCAGGGCTGTAAAATCGCAAGTCAACTGAATGAAATGTTAAAGGTTATGACAAAGGCAGTGAGTCAAAAGCAGCTCAGTTGGATAGTACAGTAACTCCAGCTTCTTGCTTGTTAGAGTTTTAATATCAGAACCCGGAACACAAGAACAATGCCACCTGGCTGGTGATCCCCATGGACTGGATTGAGAACTTCAAACCTTTATATCTGATGGAAAGTTTTGTTTTTTTTTATCTGTACAGGCAATGGGTCGAACAGGCCTGGCTGGGTCCTCCATGGATGCACACTTGGACATGCCCCATTTACAGGTGCCTAAGCATGTGGGTGCTTCGCAGCAGGAGGAACCAAGTGACCTGGAGGAGCTGGAGCAGTTTGCCAAGTCCTTCAAACAAAGACGCATCAAGCTGGGCTTCACACAGGCAATGACCTACATATTCAAATGAACGTTTTAGACAGATGTAAATAAATAGATTAAAGGAGACCTGGCTTCAGAGTGCATTTTAATGTAGCCTCAATGACATCTGTTTCACAAAAAAATGTAGGCAGAGGACCACGGTTTCAAAGACATCAAATGAAATGTTAATCTGATGGTTCTACTTTCAGGGAGATGTGGGTTTGGCTATGGGGAAGCTGTATGGAAATGATTTCAGTCAAACCACAATTTCCCGCTTTGAGGCTCTCAATCTCAGCTTCAAGAACATGTGCAAGCTCAAACCATTGCTGGAGAAATGGCTCAATGATGCAGGTAAACAAATACATATAGAATAGCCCAATATAATCACAGAAGTACCAAAGATTCATGTTTGGTACAAGTTTTCTAGAGTGTTTTAATCATCTGCACTTTGACCAATCTCAGAAAACTCACCCTCGGACTCAATGGCTAATCCCGCCACTTTACCACCTCTTATGGAAGGATATGGGAGGAAGAGAAAAAAGAGAACAAGTATTGAGACCAACATCAAGCTCACATTGGAGAAACGCTTTTTAGATGTAAGTAATTTGACTGACTCAAGCCAAACTTAGGGGGCAGACGGTGGCCTAATGGTTAGGGATGTGGCCCTATGACTGAAAGATTGTAGGTTCGATTCCCACAACCAGCAGGTACCACCCTGAGCGAGGTGCCGATCCCAGGCGCTGCCTCCCGAAGCGCTGAAATAACGGCAGCCCCCTGTTATGTTATGCGTCACATATGGGTTAAAAGCAGAGAAACAATTTCCCTCCGGGGATTAAAACAAGTAATTAAAAAAAAAAAAATGCTCGGATGCCAACCTGTACTTAGAATGTATTGTAAGGATTTCTTCGAGTGGGCTCAGGCTTTGACAAGTCATGACTGATTTTAGTTGCCGCATAAGTAATGTGTCTTCTTTTTTCAGAATCCCAAACCAAACTCAGAGGAGATCACACTGATCTCGGAGCAGCTGTCAATGGAAAAGGAAGTGGTGCGGGTGTGGTTCTGCAACCGGCGGCAGAAGGAGAAGAGGATCTACTGCCCAGTTGCCACCTCACCTATAAAATCGCATAACTACAATGCCAGACTGGTGAGTTTTGTTTTTGTTTTTTTGTTTTGTTTTGTTTTTTTAATTTGAGGTTATGCTCACAATCAGCCTTAATCAGTACCACCATCCATAACATCCAGAAACCGGATTACCAAAAGAGCATCACAGCCAATCAAAATTCAGAATTTTTGTACCTTATATTGTTTACTTTGGAAAAGACATAGTTGTTCAACCTATACACATGCTAATGCAAGTCGCTTCTTATTTCAGCCTGCATCTAGCAGACCATTCAGTCCTCTTGCTTCAGGAGGCAGTAAGTTGTTTTTTCGTGCAAACATATTTATTAGAACAAATATAAACGTTCATATTAGTTCATAAGTGGTGCTTTCTGTCTACAGTGTCAAGCAGCTCGTCTCCTAACAGCCCGAGTCGCGGCTCGTCTCCCAACACTCTGTCTTCGTCCTCCAGCCCTCTGACATCACAGGCGGTCAATCAGTCCTTCAATCCCACAGGGTAACCCTCATCAATATGATAGCATAATTATGCCAGCAGATATAATAATGCAGCATGTATCTGAACCTCAGTTTCTTGATCAATCATAAAAACCTGTTTGTTCTTGCAATTGCCAAACATGTGGCGGCAGTGCAATGCGCAAAATCATGCAGATACAGGGTAAAGAGCTTCAGTTAATGTTCACATCAAACATCAGAATAAGGGGAAATGAGACCTTAGTGACTTTGACTGTGGCATGGTTGTTGGTGCCAGACAAGCTGGTTTGGTTTGCATGTTTCAGAAACTGCTGATCTTCTGGGATTCTGGGGTCATGCACAAGTCACTAGAGTTAACACAGAATTGAGCAAAAAACAAAGACAGGTCAGATGAGACCTTAGATGCCATCAAATAACCACTCTTTAGTGAGAACTCTTTACATCCATGGTGAACAGAAAAGCATCTCAGCATTCTGATGTGATCTTGGCCTGTTTCTGATTGAGCAATTGCACGAATGAGCAGGTGTACAACGAGTGAGTTTGAACGTATGCATGCTTATGATATAAGCTCCTCGTCCACTAGACGGCAATCACGGTGAATGTGATTTGAACCACGCTCTCTTTCTTCCAGATCCTGGTATCGTTGGAACAGTGCGTATCACCACTGAGGGTCGCCTAGAAGCCCTACCCCTCACGAAGAAAAAATAAAATGTTTACAGTTTGTTTTCACACAAGAGGAAACAATGCTCTGATTGACACATTTACTGGCGTACGGCTGGCGTACTGAAGTTTCACATTTACATGTTGGGGAAAAAAAAAAAAACAACAACAAAAACAATCCCTGTCGCCTTAGTTCCTTTCAGCAATAATAATCCTTTCAGTTTATATCAAGATCAAACTTCAGGTCTATCAAACATTTCAAGCTTATACTGTATATAGTGGTGTTAAAGCCACAGTTCAGAGAGGCTTAAAGAGATATTACTTTTCAACGACAATGTTTACATATCTATTCTCATCTTTAACATAATATACATCACATAATATTACATCACACTAGACGACTTGAGCACCATAGCAACTATATAAAATTTTCACAGTTATACATGTGTGGTCATCACTGAATTCACTATGTAGCATTTTTTTGCATTTATCATTGCCACCATAAGATTTTCAGTCTGGACTTGAAGGTTCATTAAGTCTTACTCAGTTTCCTATTTTATAAATGTTTGTTTTTTTCTAAGTTAAACTTTTATTAACATGCTTTTGGAAATGGAAGTAATATGTAGCGGAAAAGGGTTGGGTTTTTTTTCTGCCTTTTCCCAATGAAGTGGTCCAAAGCATTTGAAGTGCTGTAATTTTCACACTTTGCCTTTGACGTGATTGTGTATCACTGTTGTTTATTTTGCTTGTGTTTTTTTTTTGTGATGCGTAATTTTTTTTTTTTTTTTTTTGTAATGGAAATGTTGTGCTGTACATTTGAATGCTGAATGCTGGACATGTCTGTATGCTGAATACTGTTGAACACTTATTAAAAAGATTCATCACTTTATGCTGGTCCTTGCTTTATATTTTACTTTTTTTATTTATTTAAAAGTAGATTATTTACAGTTGCAACAAATATATTTTTTAATGTTTGATTAATAATCTCATGAAACTCTTTTGACTTAAATTAGTTATGAACTGGACAGAAAGAAAAGTATTTATACTTTTTATGCATTTTGACCCTTTTTAATTGTTTCTTCGTCTTTTTTAGGATAAAAAAAATAGGATATTTAAAAGATATGTTGTTTTGAGATGGAATAAGGTCAAAACATGAGTTGCAATGTAATTTTAGCAAAGTTAATATTAGAGTATCTACAGTATAGAGTATATGATACCATGTGTTACTAAGTCATAGACCAAGATGGGAGTATAATTAATTTATTGCAATTCAATTAAATTTTATTTGTATAACGCCTTTAACAACGCTTTTAGCAGCTTTACAGAAATATATAAATTGAGTTTCTAAATTTGTGAATTGATTATTTTTCTTAACATTAACCTAAATAACCTCTGATGAAAACAAATTGCTTTTAGGTGAATTTGGGGTAGATTCAGCGGGAAGGGGGAAAAAATTGAAATTTTTACTTCACTAAATAAAGAAGCTTCTTAAAAGTCAAAAACAAATTTATGGAACTTAGGGAAGTTTTATGTTATTTTTTATACTTGTAATGTAAAAACGATAAGTATCGTTTAAAAAAAATAGGCACAACAAGCTAACATGGCACCCATTGTGTGCATTTTGTAATATTCAGAAAATCTTAACAGCTTATGAAATAAAATCAGCTGGGATTTACTTCATTAGTGAACTCTAACTCAAAGACTGATTTTCTTTTCTTTTGGATTCTAACGCGTTAATGTCCTCATCCACTAGAGAGCACTCAGGTGTAATGCAAAGCAAAAGATTTTTTGACAGCCTGATTTAGGGCTGTCAAATACATATAAAAACGGCATTTGAAATTTCAGGTGCATTTAGTAAGGAATGAAGCTCTGGAAAGCATGCTGATACAGGAAAATAATCAAGGACATGCTGATGTGATGCAGGCTGATGGAAAACAGAAACGGTTACATCCGGAAATTGTTTGTTTTCTTATAACAAAGCATCCTGATGTGTTTTATATCTCTTTTAACACAGTACGTAAATGATTACAATATTTTATTTATCAATGAAGGACATGCTGTATTACCATATATTATATTAAATATAATTATAGATTATATAAGTTAGTTCCTGTTCTCACATTTATTTGTACCATTAGAAAACAGTTCCCAGCAAACTCTCTCTTTTTTTCTGTTATATTTTAAACTCATTTTTTTTATTCACTTATGAGTCCACTCTTTGTGATGACTCTTTTAGGTGAAGACAGAGAGATGAATCACATATGCATTCATTCTTTCTATATATATACTTCTATTGCATCCTAACCACTGAAATGCTTTCATGGAAACCACTTTTCAACATCTGAGCTGTTTGATTGCATGAATGGTGAGGTGTGTGCTTGAGTCTCAGTGGTGTGTATGAGACAAGAGTATAAATGGAAATAAATCTTCTTAACGAAGCTCAAACGAAGTAGGGCCCAATAACCGTAACGTGAACCCAAGGGCGCTTCCTGCTTTTGTCAAAATGGATTTGTAGGGCCTTGCAAAATGCAATGCGAAACAATATTATTGAGTTTATTTTAATGGTTGCATGAGATTTCTTTAAGGAATTTCAGTTATAGTTAAACCAAGAAGAAAAATTCCCAGTTGACTCTTATTGGTGAGTCAAATTATTTGACACAGTGCAAAGAGCAGACATCGCTGTCATTACTGCTGACCCTTATTGACAGGCTCCTCTTCTTCTGTCAAAGGACAAGAATGTGTAAGATCTGTAAAGGTGTATATATTGATTTGATAAGTGTTAGGATGATAAACAAAAAGTTATTGTGCAATTGGATCGTCGACAGAATTTCTTCCCCCAGTCAATGATTTGATGTCAGCATAGAAATGAAACATACCTTTGAGAGTAGAGTTGAGTGTAAACAGTGCCACCATGTCAGTTAGGGTACATTTTTTTTTCATGCAGTGTCCACTGTCAGGGCGTGTACGTTGGAAGAGATGGAGTAGTTTCAAATATACCTGGTGAAACCTGTTTTCCTCTCCATTACTCGCTCGATCTGGCTCATTTGCCGTCATTCCTCAGTGTCCCATTTTATCAAGGACTCACAAAACTACACCGAGGGCAGAGATGCTGACTGTACTCCTCATTGTGGGGGGATTAATTCCCCTAATCTATGCACAAGGTAAGACAAAACAAGATGTTATTATTTACTGAAAGCTATAGAGGGCAGGTATAATCTGATACAGCATAACATTTCTGGCATAACACTACGGTTTCAGAGATGTAATCAGTACCACTGTGTTGCTCCTTAGAACTGAATAAAAATGTGTTATGGTGCAGATTTTCCAATCAGCATGTTATCAGCTGATGACCAAATAATCACGGGAAGGTTCTTCGACTCCCTGCTGCTGAGTTTGCCTCCCTGTACCTACGCTGGCAAGAGTGTAGACTTGGAGTACCTGAATTGCTACACCAATAAAAGCTGTATGTATAACTTATTGTCAAAAAACAAGCAAACAAACAAACAAAAAAAAAGATAGCTCTGTTGAATTATTGATTCTGGTCCATCTGCAAGGTAAATCACAGGTTGATATACTATTCTTGTTTTTTAATATGTCTAATATGAAGCCTGTCATCATTGATAAGTTTTCGTTTAACATTTATGGAAGGAGTCTCCAGTGTCTAAGGAAAATTGTGACTGGGGGCGCAAGAGCATCACAAACGTTTTGAGAGCTTGTATCTGATTACAAACCAAATTAATTAGTCGTGATGGCTGATTCGCTAAACAACAAAACCACACTTACAGTACTGCAGCTAGCAAAATGTTCCACTTTCTTTGGGTGAAATGACTGTTTAGTAAAATGCCTGCTTAGACAACATGATCTTTACAGCAAGCCTAGGCAATATTATTAAATGTAAATACTATTTTTCCATGCTGTTTTAGTGAAATATATTTATAGTGTTTGTTTTGGTGGTTTTCCAGATTTCATCCACAATGATTTCATCCAACAGATTTTTCCAGACAACCAAACATAAACAAATTGAACAGTGCTGTTTTCGTACCATTAGTGGCAATTAAAAACATAAACTTCTACAATTTCACGTCTGGGCATCCCAAATGTTTATAATATTTCATATTTCCTTCCTTATGGTATATTACCATACCCATATACTGTCACAACCCTAAAGTTCATTTTAATCCTTAAACTACTTACTAATAGCAATTAGCTCCTAATCAAGATTTGGTCATGTTGGAATTGCGTTTCATTGGAGACTTTTGGTCTTGACAGACGTGCTGTACAACATTTTCAAGGTTCCAGACTGTGGCAGCAGCGGAGACCCGAAAGGATCAACCGCATTTAGCAGGAACCTCGGATACCAGCTGATGAACCTCAACATTAACACGCTGTACAAGTAAGTGTGAAATCTATGTATGCGAATATTCAATATTAATTGATGACCCTCACATTAAAAACAAAGTGTTTAATTTTACTTTGTTTTTATTAGGATTAATTATAAAATTGGAAACAGCACAAGCACCCATGTGATGGCGACTACAAGAACAGGTAACACTGCAAGTGGTCAACCATGAAGTAATCTGAAATCCTGATTTTTTTATCCTGAATATCCTGTTTGATATTCATAAATGTCTTTTTGCAGCAGCTGACTACGCAGATATTGAACTTGTCTTCTCAGGACGCAGTGCAGCGATGGTGGTGATCACGGCCATTCTGTCCGTTGCTGTGTTTATCCTGCTGGTCAGCATCATCATCAGTACTTTAGTGTCCCCTAGTGAAGAATAAAACATCACTTCACATTCAGAAATCAAGTCTAATACATTATACACTTATACATTATACACTTATATATATAATATATAATATACACCCATACACACACACACACACACACTGGCATATTTAAGAATTAAGCTAGCTATCAAGCTAAACATTTTGTAAAAGATTAAATCTTTTCATAAAGTCGATGCATTTCACAATCATTTTGCTGTAGAAGGATGATGATTTTGTGTCTTTCGATTTGAGAAATTTTCAGTCGTAACAGGTTTCTCATCTTCTTTAAGAACAACATAACAAAAGCACTGACAATCGATTCATTGATCTTTTCATCGCAAACAATTCTTTTCACTAATGTATTGTTTTCTTGTATGTACTGTCACAATCGGTATTTTATCTAACTGCATTCAGATTTAATAATAAATTTTGAAATATCCAAAAAATATCCAGTTGTGTTTATGTTTTTGCTAGATTCTAAGGCCTGCTTTCAAAAATCCAGCCAATGGTCTCCACTGGTTGCAGTTCATTCGTTCATTCATTCATTCATCCATATTCAGCAAGTGGTTTTTCCTGGTCATGATGGGACCCTATTAGACCCCATTAGATCTGAATCTTAGAGGTTATCAAATCTGTGCACAGCTTGATAAAGTGCTTAGTCTAAAAATAGTCTAAAATGAGTTTGGGTTAATGACTGTGTAGCGTTTCCTATGTTATACCTTTATCTGTAGCCCTGTTCACACCTAGCATTAAAATGTGTCCTGGGTGATCAGGTAACAAGTGGTCAACTCTAAGTGCAGGTGTGAACGGGGTCAAATGTTTCACCAAGACACATTGTAATCTGATCCGTGCACTGCTGCCTCCCACTGGATCAAAACAACAAAGCTTTGGTCTCTAAAAACAGAAATGATGTATGTGTTTATTCGTATATAGACCGGTGAAGTGAGGTCTGATCTCAAGTGGTCACTCGAGACGCATACTAATGCCAGGTGTGAACTGATGTACTTAGAGCTGACGACTCACGCAGGATGGATCTGGGTTTCATCTGGGTCCTCTGGTTTCCTCCTCCCTCCCTGGGAAACTGTCACCAGGAGAAAGTGTGTGTGTTTTTATTTTTTTAATGAATTCAGGAATGAATAAATCTGTGAACTTAAATGAATGAATGTATTGAGAGCTTGAAAGCTTTAAGCAAAGCAAGCTTTAGGTTGGGAACTTCTATGGATCTGAGTTCATGAAATAATCAAACTGTGATCTAAACTATTTCTGACATTGTTTCACCTCCATAACCATAAAAAGCTTTAAGCTTTGGGTTAGGCTTAGGGTTTGGGAACTTATATGAGTCTGAAAATAAATTTTAGTTCACAAAATAATCAAATTGTTAATTTTGAACTATTTCTGACATTGACATCTACATATGACATTCCCAGGTGGAAACTGTCACCAGGAGAAAGTGTGTGTGTGTGTGTTTAATTAATTCAGGAACGAATCAATCTGTAAACTTAAATGAATGAATGTATTGAGAGCTTTAGGGTTTGGGAACTTCTATGAATCTGAGTTCACGAAATTATCAAATTGTGATTTGACCTACAGTATTTCTGACATTGTTTCACCTCCATAACCAGACATGAAATCTACCCAGTTAGCAAAATTCTTCTGGGCCAGATCCGGGTCACACTATTCATTTTCCATTGGCCCACATACCGAAAGAATGACGGCCCAGACATGGTTTTTATGATTCAGGCCTTAACAGACCCTGTGATGTCATAAACCACAATGGCTACACAATTGATTTTAATAAAGTTTATTTTTACTTTTACATATATGCTTTTACTTTTAACACTATATACAGTGGGGGCAAAAAAGTGTTTGGCAGCCACCGATTGTGCCAGTTGTCCCACTTAAAAAGATGAGAGAGGTCTGTAATTTTCATCATAGGTACTTCAACTGTGAGAGACAGAATGTAAAAAAGAAATCCAGGAAATCACATTGTATGATTTTTAAAGAATTTATTTGT
>JAOVYU010000036.1:13046599-13061572 GCA_025674565.1 Synodontis membranacea | reverse complement strand
AAAAAACCCCCCCCCCCCCCCCCCCCGCCCAAACAATCCTGACAAATAACCGTTCATCAATAAAACATATCCTAAGTGCAAACTTTAAAAATAGTTCCAGAGTTTTGTTTTGCTGCATTTTAAAAACTCACTGAAGGAGGAACGAAGGAAAAAAAAAAAAAAAAAGACAGGAGGGAAGTGGCTAAGCATAGATCCACTCCAGTGCTTTTGTGTTTAACAGACGAGGGGAAAACTGGGTAATCACCCCGAGGGCTCTATGGAAACAGGAAGAGCTTAATATTGTGAAGCAGAGAGGATTATGGCGCGAAAGGAGTCTGCAAGGGGAGCGAATCGTGTTCTGTATAAAATACCGCAACAATGTCATTAACAGGGCTCTTTACGTGCGCGGTCACTGCGAATATAAGCAGGCGCACTTTTAATAAACATTTCAATTTGTTACAAAAGTATCAAAGAATGATTCAACGCTTTAAATCAACACTAGCCAATCGTGGCTCTCTGTGAGATCATGCATGCGGAAGAGGTTGATCAGCGCTTTCCTCCGAGTGTGTTATTCTACACCGCCGCCACTAAGAACCCAAGTATTTCGCCGGATGTTTCTTAGCATTATGGTGTGTCAAACAGACTTCTTCTAAAATTTAAACATCGTGATATAGTGTTCGTCATGCCGGCCAACACTAGCGACCTGCATACTAATCCTCAATCCTTAATCTAAACCCAAGAATCAATTATGCTTTTAATTACGGAATACCGGTGTGGACTTTCATTTCCAAGCCCGGAACCGACCCTGAATCAGCAGACTGGAGGAAACGAATGTCCGTTGAGCTGCCTTTGCAACCTTGGCGTGTAAATCATGGGTGGCGGATTACAGACTCAGCACTTGGCTTTTTGGTGTTATTTGGAATGATTTGTGCTCCTTTGCCTTTCTAATCTCTTAAGCTTGTTAGCATTAAGCTGGACTGCAACCAAATGCAAATGACCAGTGTGTCCAACGCGAGCACTAACGCTGATTATAATATTCAAAACGCGGGCATGTCTGTGAAGTCAGCTCCGAATTACTCGTCAGTTATTCGTGGCCGTTCACTGGGGGAAAAAAAATAAATAAAAATTTCCCGAAAACGTCATACGGTGCCAATCCCAATGATGGGTAAAGCCACCGTTTAGAATAAACCTAAAAGCATTTTATATGAAATAGCTTGCAAATGAAAACGGAAGACTCGAAATGGCCCTCGCTGGGATAACTCTACGATACTTCATTAAAGTCCGCAAGGTTACGACCAAGTGACGGCTTTTAAGGTTCATGTAAATGAAAAGCGCTCATTAGGGGGAAACGTGAAGTGAGTCGGGATGATCACGGCATGGAGTGAAGCTTTGATTTATTGTGAGGCGGCTCATTTGCATAATGCAGTCTTACTCAATATCGATTCCCAAACGGTCCTAAAATCCCTGCACTGTGGAAGACGACGCAGAACGAACAGCCTCAAAGGGTCGTGTCTTACACATCATACAGCAAGCACATCATCTTTCTGTCTCTTCTGGATAAGCTTTCATCTCCAGGCCCTGAAGGGAGGAGAGCCGCTTCTCCTTCTGCCCCAATAAACCCGGCGAGGCAGCGCGAGAGCAAAAGGACGTACATTTCTTCACGCTACGCTGTCTGCTCACGTTTTATTATTATTATAGCGGGATGGGGGGGGGGGGGGGGCGCTGATCAAAAATGGCTGCCACTGAGATTACTGGAAGATTCCCAGCAGGGAACAACAACCTAATTAAAAATCAACAATATTAGCAGATGGCCTGAGGCCAAATAGAGCAAAGGGAACGAAATAAAAATACTCCAATGTCGCCATAGCAGTATTTTTGACAGTTGAAAATGATCAGCTGTACATCAGCACGGTTTAGTGGAACAAATAAGGCCTGCTGCGTGAGCCGAGTAAGTTTAATCATCCTAAACCACAGAACGGTACTGATTCAGTTTTGCCAGAATAGCCTCGTCTTACGTTTCAGCATTAGTCAGAAAGAAAGAGAGAGAGAGAGAGAGAGAGAGAGAGAGAGACAAAGAGAGGGACGGAAAATGAACATCCGTTTCAGCTGCCGCGGTTAATCCGCCCAGGAGATGCAACACCATGCAATCTTTCCATCTCTCCATGAGAATCCTGGATGCTGTGGGAAATTTTACATTGGGCGTTTGAAGAAGCGTACGCATGGCTAGAAAATCATTCTCTCTCTCTCTCAGCTTTTACAAAGGCCCGAAGGAATGACCATGAACCCAGACGACACCACTTCGGCTTTTCCACATCCTCTGTGCGCCAAAAAAAAAAAAAAAAAAAAAGTCAGCCAGAGGAAATGACGTGGCAACTTCCTTACAAAGAGTAAAGTGAGTGAAGCTGAAACTTGTGTTCCCAAAAAAAAAAAAAAAAAAAAAAAAAAAAAAAGGATCTATGCGGGTTTCTTAAAGTCTGGACGTTGGAATTTACAGCAATGTATGATATTTCAGTTTTCCCAGACTACCAAAGGGCGGGAGTGCGCAAGCCTGCAGTCGGGGCAAAACGGCTGAAACTGCTGGCCGGGCGTTGAATGAAACCGAGAGAAATGGCCAAAATGGATCAAGACAAAGCAACACAAGCACGCAAACACACACCACAATATTGAACTATTAATTCTAAAAACTATTAATTCCCTTGATAAAGAGGGAACGTTATTCCTCGGTCCAATAATAATCTGGTACTAAAGTGATGCTAGAACATGTAATATATTGAAGTGCTGGTGCATACCAAAGCATGTGAACAGGCGACAGTCTGTCCTGGGACACACAGAGATCATGTTTGTTTGGGTCGTACTGGTTTAAATGAGGTATATAAACTAGTATACAGCTAGAAAGTACCCCCCCAAAAAAAAGGTCGTCCAGGTGCGTGGTTTCTGCTTTCATGTGGAGCATCAAAGGCATCTCTAAAGCTCAGGGTCAGGGTTGCCAGGATTTTCCCTTACTCCGACTACGACTCAAAAACCACACATAAAGACCTGAAACTTGCACGCAAAGTTTACCAGTTGGACTTTTCAGCACTTGGTGCGCACGCGTTTCTCCACCAAGCTGTGCACAGAGCATCCGTTTTTAAAAAGATTTTTGTAATCACTCTTATCTTTCTGCAAAAAAAGGGTTTTTTTTGTTTGTTTGTTTGTTTTTTTTTGGGAAACAGCTGATTTACTCGGTCATTAGACAGAACATTCCACAGGCTGTCTGGTTCTGGATTTGAATAAAGTCATGCTCTGCAAATTTCTAACTGTTCTTACGACTTGTTTAACGTTTCCTGGTGTTTAAACTGTTCATTGCTCTCAGCTTTGAGTGAGAGTGTGTGTGCGTGCGCGCGCGTGTGTTCATGTACACTGACCTTTTGTCACTGTACTTTCCTGGTGTCGGTGTCACTTGTTTTGGCAGCTGAACAAGCAAATCAATAGTTTTGCTCCAATTCCGCCAATCCTTTAAATAATCTGACCACGAAGGGAGTTTATTACTGAACACCAGTGGATCGAGGGTCAGAAGATCCAACCAGAAATCAGGTAAATGTCATCCGAAGCAGGCCTGGCGACATGATGTATCGTTGTGCGTCATCGTTTCATATTACGCTCTAGCTCACACTCTTGATGTCCAAGTTTGTTAGAATTTGGACGCTTTAAATTTACGCCGGGAATGACGGGCTGCGAACACCTGCGCCATACCAGTCACATCGCGTGTCTGTCCACACTGTTCTTTTTCAAATATGACTTGCTTTATACGTTCGTAGAGCTTGTTTTAGGTTTTTTTTGTTGGTTTGTTTGTTTGCTTTTAACCGAATCCCTGCTCATTTAGAGCGGAGCAGTGGCTTTAGGAAGCAGCTGGTGCGACGCGGAGGACGTTGACGGGAGGCTCAGGATCTGAGCCCGGCGCTTTTGGCAAACTCTTTCAACAGCGCCTGTAGCGGAGAGCACTTAAAGTCAGCTAATTACAGATTTATGGTAAACACAGCAAGGACATAATCCTCTCTGCTAAGGGCCGCAGTCGGAGATGAAAACATCAGATGGCTGTGGTCTGGAGGAGTGAGAAAGAACATGACGACACGCTTTAAACAACGTAACCTAAATTGCGGCACGTTTCTGTCCGCCATTTCATGGGAAGTACATTTCACGCCAGAGGCTTTACATAGGCAAAAAACGGACACAAATGTGCCAATAATAATCAGCTTGATGATATATTGTAATATTCTCCACTTTGGCCTGTCACGGATGCCTGAAATCATCTGCCGCTGATGAGCTATGAGCGGTCATACCCTCACCAGCCTTGAACAAAAAAACGCGTCTTGTCATGTTGCCGAGAAACCTTCTTCCCTGATGACTTTCCTGGGGCGGAAAACCGTTACGAACCCTCGACACAGCCCATAAATGTTAATCAACGTCTGTTTATGGTTTTGCTTATGAACTGTGATTTGCCTTGGAGCCAGAACTACTGGTCAGGGGTGCCGATTTTAAACGGTTGAGAGCAACACCTTCTGACCAATCAGAATCAAGAACTCGGCGGCTCATCCTGCAGGAACTGTGTCTAACCCTTTCCAGACGAATCAGGAAAGAAGTCTGAAGAAAGCCCCAGAAAAACAATGGTATCTCAGGGAGTGACCAGAGCCGGGTGCTATTTTTAAGCAGTTTGATTACTAAAAGGGAAGAAAAAAATAAAAAATGGGGCAACAACAAAGCGCTCGTGTCTCAGATGCCGAAAATACCAGACCAATTCCTGAGGGATGTTCCGAGCGCAGGCTTTTTCGCAGCCAGCCTTCAGAGGCCTGAGAAGATAAATCTTTCGGAGCCTGCATACCGATCCAGGAGGAGGAGGATCAAGGCACTAATATGACCTGGAAGGTACAGATTAAGGGAAACTAAATGACTAACAGGCTGATTAAAGTGATCAGACAATATTCTGGGTTATAGAAAGTACCTCACATGGGTTTTTTTTGATTACACCGCTTGTAGTTCAGCCCATAATTACCATCTGACTACTAGGAGAAACATCTAGGAGAGTGAAGAATGTGAGTCTTGGATGTCTAAGGGGGTTAAATAAATTCAACTGATGAAGTGCTTTCGTTGTTAATACGGCACGTGGCAATTCTGAATATTCATATCGTGACACCTGCCTACCTTTGTGTGCGATGGTGGAATTTCCCTGACGAAAATTCATACGCTACAGAAATTGGTTAAATTGACCTTTTCCATCTGCGTGAATCATGGCGTAGGAGGGCTAGATGTGCACTGCGTTTATGTCCAGAAGTGCGGCGTCGGGAGTGCAGACCAGGGAAGGAACGAGGTCGGAAGCAGAGATTGAAGAAGAGTCGACGTCAAAGTCAGAAGAGGAGTAAGAAGAAGAAGAAGATGAAGAAGAAGAGAAGAGTCAGAAGCGAAGTCGGGAGAGCGGCATCAGAAGCGGAGGCGGAAGTCAGAGAGCAGAGTCAGAAACCAAGTCGGATACGGGAGTCAGAAAAACTATCCGAGTCGGAAGTGGACTGGGGAGTGAAATCTGATTACGCATTTTGGTTCCCCTGCTTACAAAAATATTTTTAACGGAAATTAAACTGTCAACAAAAATAACGTGCTTCCGAAGGTAAACTTACCTCAATGATGCTTAAAGGTACATTTACTCGGATAGCGTTATACTACGAACAGGACAGGAATAGAGACTAGAGACTGGCTGCAGAAACTGACGCACGTCTCAGCTATCAGGCAGCTTGCGGGCGAGCCGCAGGTTCCTCTCCTGCCTGTCTGCTCGAGTTTATCAATTCCATTAGCGGCCGCGTCGCCCTCCCTCTCCGCTGGAGGTCGGCTTGTGCACTTTGTTCGGGGAACAAAAACAAAAGCCCGGGCTCAGCAGTTGCTTTTGTTGCCCATTACTTACAGAGCGCAGTGTGGTTTCAATGGTCCCGTGCAGCTGAAGCATATTCAGGTGTGGGAACGGACTGCTCGTGCTTTTAGTGCCAGGGTTTGTGGTAAAACTATAAAACAAACGGGGGGGGGATTGGGGGTGTAGAGCCGTGTGGGAAAATCCACAGTATGATAACAGAAGTAGTTTAGAAAATCACAGCGTCAGCATACAAATGAACGTTTTGAAGCAGGACAGCGTTTTTTTTTCTTCTTTTTTTTCCAAGAGCTACACTGGGCGGCCCTGTTTTATATTTACGCATCGTATTTCAACGCTCATGCCGCACCTGGACATTTTTAGTTTCTTGACATGAAATCGCTGCACCGTCATATTACGATAACGGCTCCTGAGGAACGAAAGCTTTGATCTACAAACTATCCACGTTGGATGCACTTACACGTGAAACATGGTTATACGGTTTTCATTGCCTAATTTTGTCCCTGATGTACTCTTGTTTGGTTCCCACCCACCAGTTAGATCCCATCAATAATACAACAGCCACCAAAGACACCCTAGCAAAGCAAATGTTTGATATGAGCCGCCCCAGCACCCAGGGCAAGCAGATTTCATCTTCCAGCTATCAGTTTGATTCCCCCCCCCCAGTTGTCAAGCACTCTCAATAACCAAAAATACACGAAAGAATCTACAAGTGCAATGCAAGAACAGAACACATCCAACAAATTCTTGACTGTAATTTTCAAAGGTCATAACCTTAATATGTGCTATATGATATTTTTTTTTTTCCTGCCCCAGGCCTATTCGCTGAGCTCACGCAAGCGGTATGCTTGAGGTTATTCGCATAATTACGGCACTAATTACGGCACTAATTACAGGGCATTACAGTGTACGGCTATGCACCGGATGATCACATTCAGCCACAGAGGATGGAACAAGTACGCACGTTTTATGCATGTTCTATGATAATATGCTTAACAAACAGAAGCTGCAGAACAGACATACTAAATCTGGAGATCAATCCGGGCAATCATGGTAAGAACTGGTGATGTTTACAATCGTGTGCTAGTTCGCAAGGTCTCCAAAAGTTGACAAGGGAAAAAAAAAAAAACCACATGAATTTTATAGAAGTATATGGTGGATCAAAATATTAAAGGGACGCCCATGCGTTGGAGTGTTTCGCTACTTCCTACTTAGGGAACCTCACCTAGTAACTGCAGTTTTTGGCATATGATGATGATGATGCTTAAATCTATAAAGACATTTTACGCTGGCCCTACGCCAACGCCGCAGCAGGATGTTGTGCGGAAGGTGGAGCAGGGCGGGGTCGACTGCGAGCGCCTTATCTTCCTTGGCGGGGGCAGATGCAGCCAGCTGTGCCCCAGCGGCGATAGCCATCAGGGGCGCGCCTCTTGTTGAGACTCGCTCCATTGGAATGGACCGAGACGGACACTGAGGAAAAGCGAGACTCAGAGGGTTTGGAGGGAAGGAGAAAATGAGGGATGCTGGAACCAAGTGGTTCGGGTCCAGGTGCATTTCCTCCGGCGACACACATGCGCAAAATTACTCAGCTGCATAAACTGACCTAATAACGCACGGAAACTGATTAATTACACGCCATCTACTGCGAGCAAGTTTGATATGTGGAACACGATACAGTACAGAACGCACAGGTGTGTTTGTGGCAAGAAACGTCTCTCCAATGGACTGCGATGTCCCTTTAAATTAGTGACTTTGTGTTGGCGAAAGCCAAAGATTTTTGGACCAGATTTCAACAGCAGCAGTGCCAAAACACACCAGGTTTACCACACCACCTGAGAATCGACAAGTCTCATAAAGCAGCCTATTTCTAGGCTAATTAAACCATCGCTTGGGCCACTAATCCCAGAATCTCTCACAAACCCATGAGTGCTATGTGTATTATCTGATCTAATCGATTTCCAACAATCCCCGCCCCGATCGGCAACATTTACAGGAAATACTCAACACAATTACAAGTTTCTCGGTACGCTCGGGCATGAATGAAATCCACCTGAACTGTGGTGCATATTCAGTATCTCCCGAGACATGAGTCTAGACACCATAAACCTTTAACATGCACGGCATGTATTGTTGATGCCAAAATATGCACGGGGGTGACTTGTAGGCTTGTTATTCTGCTATACACTAAATATAAGCCAGCAAACAAGTTGGACAGGAACAATAGATGAAGAAAATGTCATAGTGGGGGAAGGGGGAGGGGCAGTGGTACAGGGACAAGCTCCTCCCACTTTTGCTCATACAACTATTAACATGCACTAAAGTGAAAAAGACTTACCATTTTAAAAGTGATAACTTATAGAATCATTTTCATGTTAAACCCGGTTAGATGTCTCGGTTAATATAATAAAAATACAATTTTTAAATAAAAAGCGTTTTTTAACGATCGGGGGAGACTGAATTGTTCATTTCAATCAAACCGATCTCATCTTACCACGAGCAGACACGCATGGACAGATTTTAACCAATCAGATTCCCCCTGAAAAAAAATAAATAAATAAAAATACACTCCGCATGAGCTCAGAACGGCTTGGCTAACTTGCTCTGCCAATACATTACACAAAACTTTCCAATAAACCTGAGGTTTTCACATCAAGGCTTCACACTGCATGAACTTAGTCATTAAATCAGTTAAATATGTGTTGGCTATACGCTGATCACATCTTCTTGCCATGTTTAGAATACCTATTTTTTTTTTTTTTTCCTCCAAGCCATCTGGTTGATGCAAAAGGCAGCGAGCCGAAACCAGATTTTCTGGAATACATTTTCCACGTTCGCCGTATTCCCACAGATTTATAGACGTTAGCATGCTGGAGACTGTGAGTCACCGCTGGCTTGTACAAATATAGACGAGGAAGATCCCCACGTCGTTAGAAAGTACAGCAAACGAAAAGGTCTCGTTTCCACTAAGCGGCCCGGACAACTGAATTCGTTAAGCGGTGCTCGGTTTTCAATATATCAGTATATACCTGTATATATATTATATACAGGTCTGAAGAGAAAAGATGTCATGCAAATGCAAAGGCAATGGCAAAATGTTGACAGGGATGCCTCCGCCACCAACAGGTCTAGTGCAATTCGTTACTAATTTGTACGCCAAAACCGCGCTTAAAATGTACTTCAAATACAAAGGAAGGTATTGAACAACGTTTGACCTTGCTGTGACGCTGACCCGTTTGGATCTGGTTCGATATCGAATCAGTTCGCGTGCTAGTTAGGATGATGATTCCATAGAAATATAATTTTGGGTCGTCCGTCCATCCCTCCCTGTGACCTCTAGGATGCCCAAGAGGGCGGACAGCACTTTCCTTCAAGTGTGTTACCTTGTCCCACAACTGAACAAGAATGGGCCGACTCACACCATACAAACCACTGACTATCCTGATAGGCGTGGTCTGTTCCAAGATAACTCCACCCCATTCCACAAGGCCCAAAAGTCACCGAATTGTTTGATGAGGAAGAAACAAAATGGCAAAAATATATGCTACGGGCTTCACAGTAATCAGTTTTTAAACCCAGCTCAACAGTTAAAAATAAACGATTTTAGGAGCCGTCGCCACCACCAACAGCACCAACTTGTGGAAGAACGGTGTTCATCTCTCAAGCACAATTCCACAGACTTATCGAATCTGCCAAGCTGTTCTGGCTACTGGTGTTGTTTTTTCCTATAATTTGCCACCTTATTTTGGGCTGATCTGGAAACAGCACTTCCAACTGAACACGAGCACAACGACGGCCACGAGAAATGCAAATCCGACCCGAGGTCAGCATTTTATTTGCGCCGCAGCTCACTCATCAGCTCCTTCCGCTAGCCCGGGCATGACGCAGTCAGAGCAGGCAGCCATGCCAAGCTAAGGTTCTCTGCCAAGACGAGGATGGGAATACTTCTGCAGATTTACTGGCAGTTTCCATAGTGACGCAGCTGGAAGAGTCAGCGGGCTGATTTCCAAATCCAAGTCATCAACCCGCTCCCTCCAAAAGCCATTTCCTCCTTCTCCATAAAGACTGTCGCACTGTAGGACTGTCGCACTGTCCTGTTCAGCCAGTCGCTGTTGAAAGTGGAAGCAGCGGAGCACAGCTGTATGTCTAATAGGCAGGATATTAACCCTGGGTTACAGTGTGGGGTTACTTATTAAGGGCACGTTAACACTCAGACAGACGTTAACGCTGATGCGGTGTCTAAATCTCTGTGCATGACTAATCCCTTTGAACTGCGAGTTTTGTAAGTTCTGCATGAATGAGTACTGATTTGCAATAAAAATGTCTGGACTTGTGGTTTCAGTCGGTAATTGTGAACAGTTGTGCGTATTCTCCCCTCGGTTTTAAAGCTACTAGCTATGAGGGTTTGGTTCGCAGGTAACGCAAGCTACCTCCTACCACAGCGAGTGCATCGCTCGTGCTTCCAAAAGTGGAAATGGAAGTGACTTTGCATTTGAACAGAACTGACGCGTCGGCAGCTAAGACGACTCTGCCAATTCCGTGGTACAAAAACAAACTTGTAAGGACAAAGTAATTACTGTTCCTGAAAACAAGCACTCCAACTGACCTTTCTCTTCTCACACCAACTATTCTTTCCCCAATTATGTGAATCGCTGTTAGCACCATTAGTCAAATAGTCTTGTTATTGGTATTGCTATAAAGAAATCAACTTAATTATGTGCACAATAATATATTTGTTATAAATATTTCTCTATTTAAGGACGTACCAATCCTTCAAACACACTTGTCTGGATATTTTGAAATTCTGAAACTGAGAAGCTTGTGTCCATCAACAGAGCCATTATTATAGCTAAATGACCAGCCTTTTTTTGGATGGCGGATGGTCTGTCGAAAGCAGTGTTTAGGAGGTTTCTGTGCCATGCACAACTCTAGCCTCAGCATGACCGCAAGACTAGACTGGATTGGCCGCTGTTAACTGGCATGCACAAGTCTAAACCAGCGGTCCCCAACCTTTTTTGTACCACGGACCGGTTTCATGCATGAAAATTTTTCAGCAGACCGGTAGAGGTGCGGGGGTTCGCGTAGTGGGTGTGGAGCTTGTGCATCACCTGTTGCGATGAACCCGTAACTTAGGTAGGAATCTTGGTATTTTCATTTAAATGCAGCTTTTTTTTTGCTGGCAGTCTCATCATTTTTTTCCCAAGGGTTAGCTTGTGTGGCTGACGCGTGAAATGGCACGCCAGAGTAAAGTGCGATAGTGAGGCGAGGGTGGAAACAGTCGTGTTTTCTTTGCGGCCCAGTACCAAACGATCCATGGACCAAGGGTTGGGGACCTCTGCTCTAAACTAGCTGAAAGGGATACGATAGTGACCCATAGCATGGTTTTGGACAGCGCTGCTCACAACAAAATATGAATCAGAGTTCGCTACAATGTTATAACTACACCTGAATGTATTAAAACAGTGATCAAGTTATTTTTCCCCGATCTCCTTTCAGGTTGGTATCTGTAGCTTCAGTGAAAGTGATGGGAATTTGTCTGAGGTCAAAGTTACATGACTGCAACAGTGCGATTTTGTCTTAATACACCATCGAGGGATTCGCCATTAGTAGTCCGCATTTAGCTAGTGAAATATTAGCTCGCTGAGAGACTGACAGGCTTGTTTAGATTTGGTGGGGGTGTGGCAATAATGGATGTCGTCCAAGTACTCCAGCACGCCATCACGCTGACTTCCTGGTTCAGAAGAAAGTACGACGACATTCGAAATAAAAACAAAAACAACAACAAAAAAAAAACAACATTACATTAAAATTTTAAAACGGCTAGAAATACAATTAATCTACTGGCTGTTTTTTTTTTTTTTTTAAATCAAGCCTACAAAATAATCATACATAAACACATCCA
Organism: Synodontis membranacea; assembly: GCA_025674565.1. Classification (NCBI taxonomy): domain Eukaryota; kingdom Metazoa; phylum Chordata; class Actinopteri; order Siluriformes; family Mochokidae; genus Synodontis; species Synodontis membranacea. The sequence goes on along the minus strand of JAOVYU010000036.1, from coordinate 13,049,804 downwards.
GACCTATCCCTCAAATAATAACTGACGAACCTCGCCGACGAACCTCGCCTCCAACGACTTCCTGTTTAGCTCCAACTTCACCACTGAACCATTCTGCTCTCTTTTGACGCATCTCAACAGAACTTCTGATCTAACCCGAACCTTTTCTCATGCTTTTCCATTCAGGGTTTTTTTTTTTTTTTTTTTGGAAAGTCACATTTCCAAACATATGGATGGGGGGAAAAAAAACAGGTTCAGCTCTGATATTACAATACCATTAAAAAATATGCCTGCTTCTATTAGCAAGTATCGCAGGTTTTGCAGGTATTTATGAGCTCATTTCTTCCATCGCCCTGCTCTCTGAGGTGTGGTCCACTGCTAGGACAGGCTTCTGTCTGCCCGACACGCCGAGGCATGTCCGAAAGCACAACGTGCTCCGTTTTCATTAAGCAGTCCGAGTTTTGACGAAAAGCAAAACAATTTTGCGCTGTGCGGAAACTGCGCCGGTTTACATTTGCTGCTGCGATCAGTCTGAGACACCGTCTTCAGTGGCCATTTGGGATCGTGTTTCGTCAGTTGCTGAATCTGCCAAAAGCGACTTATTATTACATTTAGTACATTTACAATCGTTGAGCGCAAAGAAGATCTCAATATTGTAGTGTTATCTTAACCTTCTTGGCATGCACGCATTTTGGCATTTTCTCTACCTCTCACACACACACACACACACACACACTCTTCAATGTCAGCCACTGAAACGGACAGTAAACGTTCACTAATGGCTCATTCGTGCTCCCCTTATCTACAAAAATAAACACGTCGGTTTCGAGCGAAGTAACAATCGCTGTCCACATACGTCCAGGTCTTATTTATGTTGGCACGGATGTCCAAAAAGTTCTGCCATTTCTAAAATTTCTTCGCCGCGTCTTGCTTGGACTATTGGTTACTCCGCCACCAGTGGTACTTTCAGATTTCCAGTGGTACAGTAAGTGTTCAGAAAACGTTCACAGAAGGCAGTAGGGACAGAGAGCTCCGCCCATGTCCATACACGCATTTAACTTTGAGCATAACTAAGTCTTAAGGTTGCCATCAGCTGACCACTCGTCCATGACAAGGGGCCTGGAAGTTACAAAATCAGCTTAGTATTAGCGGGGCTGACTGTAAAGCTGTGATTGCGCAAGTGTTCACCAACATTGGTGTGAAACCCCGAAATTAGTTCTTTTGGAAAGAGACATGGTTCAGGGTTCAAATTTTTGGCTTGTAATCAAAGAATTACATCATTAATGCGTTTTGTCAGTGGTTGACTTTAACGCTCTATTCTGGCCCCCTAGTGGTCAGTAGCCCTCTTTTGATTTGCTTCATTCAATTACAGTTCACGCGACTATATTTTAATTGAGAACATAGATTCTAAATTTCCTCTGTGGGTCACATTGGAACTTTTATCAGGCTACAGTATCTTTGACTTGACAGGCAATTATAAGTGATTTAAATAAACTGAATGGTGATCTACTCCGACTATACGAACGTGCTTGTGGTGATTTATTCGCAGCAGAATTTTTAGTAAAGCTGGAAAGGTTTTCTTCAGACGAACCAAAATCAAAATCAATCAATAAATAAATATACGCACCAAATTTACAAACATTTTATAAAAACTTTTTTCATACTTGTTTCCCACCCCCCACATGCACATGTTGATGAACAGCTGCAAATTACCAAGCATGTTCATGGCACAGCAAAAAGCGCACACTGAACTGAAAACAACGAAATGATCACTAAACAGTGGTCTGCCTCTTAAGTGCAGAGTGCATGCAATCTTCCAATAGTGCAGCTCGGCCACTGCAGAGCGTCAGCTACGACAGACGCACGCCAACTTTGTTTCTTTTTAAAACCAGATTACTTATTAATAATTGCTAATTATCTTAGTGCCTTAATGGATTTGCTTTGGACTGCGTTCAACAAAACAAACAAAAGCAACATTTGTACTCAACAGCCCAATATTTTCTTTTCTCACTAATTAATTCCTAGTTTTATAATCTGAACCTAATTTTCAAGGCTTACATCAGACTCTTTATACGTACTGTAAATGTTTTTTTTTCATGCACACTTCCTGTGTAAATGCTCTTGCGAACGATTCAAAACAACGCATCTGGTTTAAATGAGGCCCATGTAAAAGACAAATGGAGAGCATTAGTTGTCAAAGAGCCATTTGTGGTTTTACTGCTTTGTTAATTATTTATTGCTAATTTTCTAAAATAATTGCCAATACCAGTCAGAATTTCACGTTTAACGGCATCTTTTGGCAGGGCGTAACCAACTGTTAACCTTAAACCCATTTTTGGCTTTGGAATTGGGCTGGGTTTGTCATGCAGACTTGGCAACCCTGCTTCCTTGTCCTAGAGTGCATTAGCGCGATGCGGGACCACGTCGGACCTGCCAGGCAAGCTTATTTCAGGCTTGAATGTCACAATAACAAGGGCCTGTTATTACGGTGGGAGGCTCCATCACCATCTCTTCCCTACAGCTCTGAGTCATGGAAAGACAAACTAGCGTTACGTGGGTAACCTAATGACTGTACTCAGAAGTGAACAAATCTCTTCAGTTAGCCTCTGGGGAATATCGGATACATGTAATCGTGCTGTGTGTTACTAATAAATGATAGCGTGTATAAGCTATCTAATCCTGCTTTGCGTTGCGCACTTCACTCATTCATTACTCGCGTCAGAAACAGAATGAAAAAAATCAGGAGCGTGAAAACACTCTTCCCCTTCCCACCATGCTTTGCTGGTGGCCTGCCGCTCTGACGGGATGGGCTGTTGGCTTGGCCTGGCTGACAGACATTGTTTATCAGTGATGTCACCACTTCCCGAGAGGCGAGAGGGGGGGAATAAAAAAAAAGTTAAACAGATCAGCGAGACACTGAGACAGAGAACAACTCTGTGGGGCGTCCCAGTGCTGCCTGCCTGAAATCCTTCTCCTAAGGCTGTGTGTGTGTGTGTGTGTGTATATATTATGTATACAAAATTCTTTTTGTGTTTGAAATGGAAATGACAGTATGACCGGAAACAGCATCACTAGCGCTTACATCTAATCTAATCCTATTCTATATTTATAAATACTGCATTTTATTTTTCCTCTGCACTCAGTGAGTGGAGCCACTGGATATTCAGTTAGTGTGTGTGTGTATATACACACACACACACACACACACACATACATACACATATAT
>JAOVYU010000036.1:12995478-13007489 GCA_025674565.1 Synodontis membranacea | reverse complement strand
ATATAATAAGCATACAGTCTAAAGTTTGACCCTGGGCGCAATGCCAAAGCTATACTGGGGCAGTTTAAAAACAAGAACCTAAATCTGTCAGAACAGTCCCAGAAATTTCAGACCTCAATCCGTTTGACAATCTGTGGACTTGATAAGTGCTCTATACTGTCCTCCATTCAGTCTCCATCCAATCTTGAGCAATTTTGCCAAGAAAAATTGGGTACACAATCAGGATCCAGATATACAAAGAAGATTTGCAGCTGTACGTGCAGCCAAAGGTGGCTCTAGGAAGTACTGACCTTGGGTATGAATTCTTACATATCCAGCAAAGGTCACATTAAAACAGATTTTAGACATGTGTAAATCAAACAGGAAAACCTAGTCCATTTTAGCTCCTACAAAAGGTGGTCAAGTTCAAAAGGGGATGAATACTTATGCAAGACTATTCTAGGTCTGATTTCATTTGCATTTTAAAAAGTCTGCTATTTGAACGCAGAATATTGGCTGTAAAGAAGCCAAACTGTGCCCTCTGAAGCATGGTGTTGAGGCAAATTGCTACCCTGGTGGCTATAAAGGTCCCATACGTATTATCGCCATTAGCCTGGTAGCTCCATTACAATTCAGTAAACATGTTGACTTATTTCACTACATTTGGGATGAAATTACATAGAGTTCATTTCTGGCTGGAGTTTTCCTTTAAGATCATTCAATCTTGAGGTAATCACAACCACTTTGTAAAGTCGCCTTTTACACGCCAGGCTTAATGTTTACCCTAATTAACTTTTTTGTCATGCCCAGCCCCACCAAATAGTGCCAAGTCTGGCATTTCCTTCATTCTGATCTAACCCCTTTCCATTAATATTTCAGCGGTTTTCCCTGCTAGCCGTTTCTCCTTTGAGGAACGAGCAAATGTTTTATTTAAAGAATGCGCTATGATGAAAACTCGCCGATTCTTGTTCATGCGTAACTGCTAACTACACTCACAGAATGTGGCTTTTAATATAGAACTGAGTAAGTAAACATGGATGCTGGGGCATCTGTAGCATGCAGGCTGCATGCATTGATTTGAAAGAAGTTTATCGGTATGTATCATGAGGTACCATCTGGCTCCACTGGGACATCAGCAGTGCTGCTCCACTATAGACCAAACAGGAGCTGAAGCCCAAGAGGCTAATCAGCACCAAATTAGCATTACAAAGAGCAGCAATCAAGAATGCCCATGAGTAAATGAAATAATAACAGGTCCAAAACAGCCTTCTGATTAGACAAGAGGGGCAAAGCTATTTGCCTAATGGGGCAATGGGGTGAAATACCACAAGTGAGAGTTTCATCTTGTTAAATCTGAATCCTCTTAGAAACTGTGAAGGGGCCTGGCTGTTTTTTTTATACTAAACAGAAGAAGGAGGTTGAATTAATGATCCAGAAACACTGAAATGAAAATTAGGGCCATCCGCAGAAATTCATTGCACAGAAATAACAGTTTCTATCCATTATGGTGTATAAAAGACATCACATTCTATGAAATTATGGAAGTGTTTTAAAGTGGTTATTCCACAGTGCTGCTTGATTCTCAAATCTGATTGGTCAGAAGTTGTTGATTAATTTCTATAACAGCAGCTATGTCAGTAAGGCTGGCTGTAATTCAAATTCAAGTTTATATTAATGAACACACTTTAATACATTATGATCTGAGTCTAATTCTAAAAGGGTGGATTTTATTGATCAAAGATGGTCAACTTTGTGTTTTCCAGTTTATCGGCATCAATGTTATATTAGCTTCAATAGAGAAGTAAGTAAAACAGAAACTTACAGTATATACATAAATATTAAATAACTATAAACATAAAAAAGACCTGTCCTTTTTTTTTAGCAAATGTAAATTTTTGTAGAATAATTGTTTTTTCCAGGAATAAAATTCTCCAGGGTGTGATCTTTTCAGAAAATACATCAGTCTGTTAATAGTACCTCGGTTTCACTAGGTTGTTCATTATTTTAATGAAATAACACACTCAGTTGTGTTTTTTATTTGCATAATGAAGAGCTGAATCAGCACAAAATTCTCACTGAACCACTTTTATAAATGTCTCAGTCTGTGCTCATCCCAGAAAAGGCATCCCTGATCCTGAGGGTCAGCCAGAGTTACACAACAGCAGCACTTTACCTGAGGGCATGTTATCTTGCTTTCAGAATCACACCGAGCTGAGCCATGACATTAAGCAGAAAAGGTCAGCTCTCAGCCCAGGTCTAATATGAAGCCTAGATCGGCCATTTTCTTCTTTTCTGTTATTACAGGTCTAGGAATAGCGTCTCATATGTATCGCGACGTCAGCTCTCATGATAGCCTAGCTCAAACAAAAGAGTCTCTTGTTTGAAGGGAGTGTGGTTAGAGGATGATGGATTAGCTGGAGGGAGAGAGGAAGAGGGTGTGAGGAACGTTCCAGTGGCAGCGGCGTCGGCTCCAAAAATAATGGAGTTCTCCCTCTTCTCGGAGTGAGTTACAAAGTGTTCGGCTTATGCTTTACTCTATATTTCATCACGTTTCTTCTCTCTGATCTTTCATGTTGGAGCTGAATTAAGGAAATGAGCGACGAATAATGAAAAGAAAATTCGTGGCACTTGATGCCTGGTGGGTGTTTTTCAGCTTGCAATATCCTAGCCAATCACCATGCTCAGTTTCAATTCCAAGCCTGGCAAATCACCCTCAGTGGAAGTCTCAGAAGATCCCCTGATGCCAAGGATGCATAGAGGACCCTGCCCAACTCCTTTGCGCACCAGTCTGACAGGCTGTAATGAGTGAGCAACAAAGGCACAATTCCATGTCCAATCGTGCCTTTTATCACATCCATCAGAAGGGTGTGGGGGTCGTGAGGGTGGAGAAGTGGCTGCTCCAGGGGCATGTTGCCCTCCTGCAGGGTTGGCCTCAACACCCTCAAAGAGAATAGCCAAGTGATCACAGGTGCATGAGGTCTCTAATGAGGACAGTGTTCTTGTCCTGCTTTACACTAACCCTTAACTCAGATAATGAGATGGTCTCCAGTGCTTTCAGCTTTAATCCTTTATTTCCATTAGACTTTAATGGAATGAGGTTAGCCTTGGTAGTTGTGTGAGTGACTCTAGAGTGCTTGCCGTTTCATGTCAAGTGGTTTTGATCATGTTGGAGCACAAGGCGAGTGAGGGTACAAGTCTGAGCACTGAGGAAAGATAAGCTCTTGTTCCATAGTGCTGCTATATAAGAAACTGGACAAAGGTGGAATCTAATTGTTGACCCTTGGTCAGCTTAGGGTTCGTCTAAAAAACACATGGATCATGGGGTTTTCTCTTCAAAATTAACTCCATTTCTACAAAATTAAAACAATTCTTCTCAAGCACCGAGTTCTGTTGACATGTACATTTGCTCAATTTAAGCTCTCTCACTATGTGTCCAAGAAGACCAGAGGCCGAGTTGTATTCCCAAAAAAAGGTCCCTGTTTCTCATTTCAATACAGTTTTCAATGGAAGACTGATATTTTGTGTATCCATCAAGTCCTGTTTACTTTCTCAGGCAATGTGATAATCCTTGGAAGGCAATAACACCAGTGGTACTCAACGTCTTGTAAGACACCAATCAGAAGCTAAGACCATGACAGAAGCTCCTTTTCTGGTCTGGTCTTTCTCTTCATCACAGACTTGTGATGGATCACCATGTGCTGAAGATGATAGTGTTTAGCAGTCGGGAAACAAAGGTCGAGTCTTATCTGCATCTCAGATTCCCATATAAAAGACAGACGCAGCTGGAGAAACTGACTGATCCCCCATTCACACCTGTTCCCAGAGAAACTTGTCTAATGATTTGTGAGGTTAGCCTGGGCTGCTGAGAAAGCAACAGGTCATGGGAAGCCCTTGTTTATTGGGGGGACCTCACACACTATGAGTGACAAGAGCGAGCCTCGTTCCGTCCCTGGTATTTTGATCTCGCTCAGGGCAAAGCTGAGGTTTCCTTTCCTTTTTATGACCCCTGTCAAAGCACTGGTACAAGAGAATCTAGAACTGAACAAGGTGCGTGCTGGGAAAGCTACAGAAGATATTTAAAGCTATATAACCTGCAAGGCGTCATGGTTTGTTCGATTTCAGTGGTACTGTTTCCTGCCTGGAGTGTTGTCTGTTGAGGACTGTATTGTCATAAATGCAAGGAAAAATCACTCCAAATCATCCAAAGTTTTCATGATGACATTATTTTTACATGACTTTAAAAAAGTCAGGTGTATGGAAATTCAGGTCAGATGTTGCTTGATATAAAAATCTGATAGTATAAATTTTTATTTTGGAAAATAAATCTGGAATAAAAACAGAGAGAGAACTGCAAAAGAGAATGATTCCAGCACTTATTGTATGCTTCTTTTTTTATTCGCATTAACCCATTAGTTTCAGTCTTTGTGTTGACTGTCGAAACTAAAATCAGTTTTCACTCATTACCTACAATTTACCATAATTCTGGACAATCTGCTCTACATGCTCTGACGCACAAGTGATCTTTTAACAGCATCTAATATTGCAGAGAGTGAGGAGAGGCCCTTAATCTTTAAGTATCTCTTTGAAACATGGAGTTCAAAGTTAAAGACCAAAGATCTCCTTGATCTTTCAGCCAAGGCTACCCTAAAGGAAAACATTTCATTAGTCTTCATCGAGGCCTGACAGCAATCTCTTTGTCTGAGTCTGAAAGCTAAACAATGGAATTTGTACAATATCAGCTGTTATTATAGATTGTGTGTTACTGAGGTGAGGGATGCCAATGATTTACCTGTACCTTCTACCATGTTTTGTTCTTCTTGGTTAATCACCTCTATGGCATCGGACCTAGGGTCCATATTTTTGATTTAGTTCACTATTTTTTGATTAAAATCTTTTAATTACAATTTCCGCTCTGGCCTCAAGTGACTGGTAAGTGATATCTGTTTTACTCCTGACCTGAGACTCCTGACCAGTAGAAAGAGACCATGGATAGATCTGACCATGAGTCTTTCTTGGCTGATAGGTAAAATCTAGTAGGCTCTTGGAACAGTCTCCCTGTGAAGTCCTACCAGTTTGTTTATCCTCCATCAATCCCACTACACACTGCTCCCATCACCCCGCTGTTCTGGCCCCAATCCAGAATTCTGTTTGTTTGGGGATCCATTGAGAACTTGAAAACTGACATCTTTTTTTTTTTTCTCTCCTCAGGCAAGACTTCAGAATGTCATTAGACACTCCTACTGTTACCTCAATAAAGGCTGATTTATTGTCAACACCATTAATGTCAATGGTGCATTAAAGAGTAAGATATGTACCCTTTGATCAAGCCTGCAATTAAAGTGAATTTCCGCTTCCCCTTGAAATGTGTTGCCTGTGTATATTTAAAATGCTTAGAGTGGATCTAAGGAGACAGATAATAGTTCAAAAAAAAAGAAGAAGTGGTAAATATTACTATTAAAATGGACATGAAATGAAAGCACTGGTCTTGCCAGAAATCAAATCTCAAATCATCTTTTTGAAAACCGGCCTCCAAATACTTCTTCTATTCTAACTTCTATCTAAATCTAAAGTATTGTATTTCACAATGTTTTCACAAAATATTTTTTTAATTTTAAGAGAAATTTGGTTTAATCTACATTTTAGGGTTTTTTTCTTCATGTTTTTTTTTTTAGCTTATAAGGTATTCTTATCTATCTAAAGGGGTTCTATATGGAACCCTCCCTGATTTGGACATAACTACGAATCAACCCCTTCAGCCCAGCTAAAATCTTTTATACCAGGAAACCACAGTGATGGGACTTCATAAAGCCATTTATATAAATGGCAACTATAAGTCCAGTCATCTTGACTCACTACTAAACATCTTAAATCACAGACTTCATTGCGAGACCTCATGCTTGCTTTTCTTCCTGATTAATAGCCTGATATCTTTAATGCAAGCGGCTTGTTGCATTAGCTCCTGTCGATATTACAGTTCCCGCCGTCAGCTGCATGAGCAGATGCTGGTGAGGTGGGGGTGGAGCTGACCCGCTGTGCTGTGGCTGAGTCACCCGCCCACTGGACCTGTTGACTTTTTAACAGGAAGCAGCTACAGCAGGTTCTGAAATCAGTTTTAATTCATCATTCGTCAGAAATTAACATGATTGTGACAAATTGTCTTTCTCAAATAATAAGTAAACAACATTTTATTCCTTCACTCAATATACAGTGTTAACAGATGGCAACAGGTAACACAATACACTTACAAAAAAAAACAGATTTTTCAGATTGTTCCTCTGGGGAAAGCCATATATGTTCTTACAAACTGTTGCCTTTCAAGAAAGGGTTCAAAGTAGGACCCTTTTGAAAGTTAAGAACCCTTAACTATCTGAAGAACCCTGAGGAACTCTGTATATGTATTAGCATTGGAATAAAGTATATTTTAGAAAACAACACAGTTCCTGGTGGTAGAGTTTCAGTATTGGACTTTGACTTTGACTTAAAAGTGGGATTCCAGTAGGAACTATATAAGGAACCATCAAAGAACTAAAAGGATACATAAGTGTTTGTTGTAATTCACATGAAAAATATTTCGAAAAAAATTAACAAATGTATCTGAGGCAGTCATGAAAGCAAACGCAGGTACACAACCGTTTTAAAAAAAACAGATCCAAGATGTGAGGCAGAGACAAAATTTGAAAAACTGGCAACGGTCAGGCAATGTGCAAACTGCATGAACAGTGCAAGGCAAAAATCACAAACAAAAACACCAAACTAGAGCCAAATGAACCGCTCAGTTACAACTGGTATGAAACACAGCCTATATAATTCATAATGAATGGGATGATTGAGAGTAATTAAATACTGCGTTGTAAAGTGCATGATGGGATTTGGAACCTACCCTTGCTGGCCATGTTTGTAGGCTGCGTGCTGTTATATACATCTTGTAGTTGGACGCCAATTCCATTGCTGACATTACAAAATCTTTTCAAATCAAAGTCTCAGTTTTAAAGCATGTATACTTTAAAGGTACTTCAAGGAACCTTTTGTGGAAATGAAGCTCGTAGCATTGCACTACATACAGACTTTAAGGGTTCTTGGAGATGGACAATCCACAATACACTTTAGGCAGTTTGTAAGCTGAACAGAAGACAACGTATACTAGGATACTAGCACCCCAGCCAAGGGAACTGAATGGGGCATATACATGCAGGTGACCACCAAGGAAGAGGAATTAGTGGTATCTAACTGTGGCACTTCTGGAAACATTCATAATTCACAGTTCATAATCTGGCAGTCATAGGGAGTGATCAATAATGTCAATAATGTGGTATAATCCAATATTAGCTGGAGTTTTCACAGCTTGTAAGATTTATTTATTCATAAAGGTTTTGAGTCACTCCATCTGTGCTATGGGGTTAAACTGTTTTTTTGTTTTGTTTTGTTTTTTTTTTTTTTGAGAATGCCATAGCCCCCAAGTAAGACTACGATGAATTGTCTAAAATCAGACTAAAGGATTTACTTCACAGGTTTGGTGAATACATTTTAGTCAGAGGGAATGATGCAGCAAAGTTATTGAAAGGAGATCCTAAAAGGTCATGCTGGACGCCATTTAATTCATTTGGGAAAATCCCAGGATACAATCTGCACCTTTTTAATAAAACAATGACAAGTCAGGATTTAGTGTAGATACGATGAGCTGGACAATGACTGCCTTCCATCTTCCGAGCTTCAAACACACATTTGACAAATGACTGAGCGGGACATGCATGACTTAAAGCTAAATCTTGAGAAACGCAGCTGGGAGGACTTTATCACAGTACGCTGCCTGTAAGTCCATGCCATCTGTGTTGACATTTTTATCTCGAATGGTCAGTTTATGCGCTCTGTGGGACGCATAAAGTTGCTCTGTGAAACCATCAAAAGAGCCGTGTACGAGCAAACAGACACAGTAAGCTCCCGTAACTGACTTTGAGGAAGTACGGCTAACTTTTTAAGCCACAGATATATCCAGGATAAATCAACAACAGCTCGATAAGAAGTCTCTTTTTGTCCTGCGTAGAGCTCTTCTTACAAATGAGCAATGACCAAAGATTAGAATTTAAATATCTTAGGTTAATTCAAGCATGTTAAATCTAGCAATGGCTCTAAACCTTAAACTTTCTGACCCTCCCATCTTTATATTAATGAATATTTGCATATAAATGAAGTTTATGGCCATGCTTAATGAGAAAATCCAGCCTGACAACCACAAAGGTTATGACCCTCTTAGACTGTGTTGAAAAATGATGGCCCTTCATAGACCGAGGAAGAATAGGAGATGCAAATGTGCCAATTCATACTGAAATGAGGCTATAGCTGTGGTCATAACAAAAAAAAAAAGTAGCTATAATGGATACTGGTGTCCAGACAGTTGCTACAGATTTGTGTTTAGCAATGTTGATTGTAGTTGAATGTTTTGAGAGATGTGGGAAGTGAGGATTATCTGTCCTGCAAAAACAACTGGGGGTATAGTGCAAAAAACTATTTTTATAATTTATTAATGCCCTGGCAGGACCTTTTTGCTTTTATTGTCTCTTTCCCTAAAGACCATTTGGATGTGACATGCCCAATAATTTCTTTAAAAAGTAATATTATTTATTGTGCTTTCATTTTTCCGTCATCTTCATACACCTTCCATGCCAATAAAACCTACCATAACAATAACATTTTGAGAGTCTGATTCTTCCAGTCCCAAACCTAACACTGAACCCATGTATGCCCGAGACAAGCAAAAGTCCTTCCTCTTATGGCAACTCTCACGAGCCATGCTGTAAATTTCGGCCCCGGGGACAGCTGGAGGCCCTGTGAGAGTGTCTCGGTAAGTTAACACCTTCAGGGCAAGGGGTTAAACACTGAGGATAAAAGGCATAAATAAAACAACCACCAAGAAAGTCTAAGTCCTGTAAAAAAAAAAAAAAAAGGGGTCTGTGTGTCTATGTAATTTGTGAGCCACAGGATATGCTAAAAATGGTTCTTTTATTCACCCTAAAGTGAGATTTAGCTAACTTTCTGGTCCATTAAGACTCTTTTCAGCCTAAAGTCTGGAATTTTCACACACTGTGAAGAGCACTTAACTTCCCAATGATTGACTGTTCTCAGACGTGCTCCTTTTCACAACACTAACAAGATTCAAACAGCTGGGCTTTGTTTTTTTTAAAATGCAAATACTGTAGCTAAAATGTATTTTGTTTTATTTTATTCATTACAGCAGTGGAAAGGCAGGTTTGCCTCAAAGTTGTTTTCCTATATACTGTACTCTTTGTACTCTTTGTGGCAGCCAATGAGAGCAGTAGTCATTATTGTACAGAAAAACGTCCTGGTAAAGGTTAAAAAAAAAGACACCCTATAAAAGAAGGATTAAATTGCTTTCTAAATTACTTTTAGAGCACACAATAAACCGTTAAATTGTGAAACATAGACATAATGGATGGAACGAATGGTGGATGTATGTATCTATGGTGTCTGTACACTGGGCGTTGCAAAAATATTGCCACCTCATCCCCACCCTCCTCCCATGACTTTTTTGCCGATCTTGTAGCGTTACAACCTGGAAATTATATGGACTTAACTGGGATTATATAATTACTCATCAGAAACTTGATCCCCCATAGTTTACTATTACGAGTTATTGTGTGTAGATTCATCACAAATTGAGTCCATTTCAGTTCCAGGTTGTAGCACTACAAAATGACTAGTGTTCCCAAGATGTGAGCAAACTATTCCTTCTATAAAAGACAGCTGAAGTAATTTCATTACTTTTCCAGCCCTAGAAATGAAAATACCACAAAGGCCTCCTTCATGGCCAGGTGCGATATCTACTTGTCAGTCATTCCCTTTATTACAACGAATATAGCTACATAAGCACTCATTGCTACATTCTTGTGCTTTTTGTGATTAAGCGTTTGCTAAAGGCAAGAAGATTCACTGCCAACAGTGTTGCTTTTGTAAGACGTCCCTAGAGGACTGGTACTCTGTGGACTCTCTCTGAATCTAATGTTAAATATCAGGCCTAACGGCACTTTGCTACAGCACAACGGCATCATTATTCAGGACCACCAACTCACATTAGTGTTTGTTTTGCTTTGATGCCCTGCAGATGTATCGACCCAGCATCTTCCAAAAAAGTGTGGGTTAAACATTGCAATAAGCCATCAACATATTAAAAAACAAAACAAAAACAGATCGATAAAAAGGCAAGTAACCCAATCATGTTGTTTTTGGTAGCGGTATGATTTTCAATATGGCTGTTTGCACGTGATGAATATAAGAAAAGTCTAGCAGACTGCAAAGGTAAGTGAAATATTAAACTAAATATTGTTAACTCTGCAATTCAGGAATTCATCCTGGTGCCTCACATTTGAACAGTTAACATTGCCTGTCTCTTTTTTACAAATAAACCTGTACCTCATATCAACAAACCGCCCTGAGTCATGCTTCCTAACAATGTCCATTTTAAAGGAATGCTGAATTGTGTAACTTGGACTCATTTCTCTAAACTTTAAATAACTTCCCCGCAAAGATTATCTTCAACCACAGTGGAAAATGTCTTGATTATAATGTACTTATTTGCTTGGCTTAGAAGGCAGTGATAGTAGACACAGAGTAGATGAACCGTTTACAGTCCAAAAAATGAAATCACTGGAAGAAATGCTATTGAGGAATATTGAGATGTGACCAGTTGCACCATTTTTTTAATGTCTTGCTGCTGCCAACAGCTGCTGTATGGTTTGGCCCATTCTGGTCTCAGGATTCATCACTGCGCAATTTACTGTGCTGAGTACTATTTAGACAAGACTGGAAGTCTTTTCTGGAGGATGCCTGTAGTAATTGTGATATGATAAGGTAAGTGTCTTAACAATGTGCACATTTTTACCATGCCATAAAGTTCCATGTGTACTACATGCTTGTATGGTGTGATGCTTTTCAAATTTTTCCACAATAAGTGAAGGCGTTAAAACAAACATGAGGTCCCAGCCATCTGTACCTTCTTATATGACTTTCACAGACTAGGCCTATATGTTTATACGCACTGTCCACAGGGCAGTACAGTTTCATTTTTTTCACATTTGTGGCTTGGCTACTGATTGTACACACCCAAGGCCACAAGTATAGTGTTTGTGCTGACATGTGAGTCGCTGATTATGTTTATTGGCTAGATTCGGGTATCCCTACAAACCTTACACGTCAGGAGTACATGAATTGTCTGCCACTGAATCATCTCTTCTGGGTAGAGAGCTTTTTATACTGGTGTCAATGAAAAGTGAAGCGATTCTGTACAAATGACGCAGTTTGGAAGAATTATGAATTTGTTTTCCATGTTTCCAAACCTAATCTGGTCATCTCCTCTCTGTGTATTTATAATCTGGGGGGGGGGCAGACAATTTTTTTTTTGTTGACTTGGAAAGCTGTGCTAAACAAACCATCATTCCAGACATAATTATTCAGCCGTCAGTGGTTGAGCTAAAGAACAAAGGGAGTGAATTCCTGCAACAGCAGTCGGTGGTCTGTGTGGGGGGAACACACATGAATATGCATGGGCATATGTAGGCTCATCTTTACGTTCTGGATGTGCCATTACAAACTCATTGTGCTTGATTATGAGATCTACAGGGAGCCTGTGAGGGAGTGAAGAGACGGATGGTGGTGGCAGGATGTTGGCACCGCGCCGATGTGCCAGTGAGGGCTGCTGCTAGAGGTTTCTCGTGGGTTCACTCACAAGGAAAAGTAAAACGCCCACCATGCCAACTCCAAATGCTAATTCAGCTTATAACAAATAAAATCTCGCACACTGGGGGCTGTCTTGGAAGAAGTTTTAGGCAGGAATAACCAAAGTACTTTAGATTTTGTAAATGTAAGTTAAACTCTTTCCAAAAAATAAGGTTCATCAAAGGTTATTTGCTCAGAACTCTCCCTGAAAGGGGAAACTCTCAGCTCTAGGCTTCTACATAGAGCCTCCCTAGCTAGCTCCTTTTTTGAACGTTACATCTCTTAAGCTCGCCATATTTATATTA
>JAOVYU010000036.1:12934641-12947726 GCA_025674565.1 Synodontis membranacea | reverse complement strand
ACACACATTAATATAGCGCACCAGAGACACCTATGTTCTAAGTACGTTAGAACATTGGTAAAATGTAAGGAAAAAGCACGACAGGGTAAACATTAGAAGAATTAATAATTTAGAGGTGTGATGTAATTATTTTCCTGTAACAGCAAATAATGGCAGTATTATTCCTCTTCTACTCCAGCAAATTGACAAGTATTAATTTATGGAAGAATTAAAAAAAAAAAAAAACCAAACAAATTATACTTTTTAACTGTTTGTAGTTACATTTAATTCCGTACAACGTCCACAAAAAAATTAAAAAAAGTTAGATCCTGTTCTCACTTACACATGTCATTGTTAAAGACAAAAGCACACCATATTAACCAGATACCACAAAAGTACTGATTGTTACAAAGCACTAACACTGGAGGCCATAAACGTTCGTAATGTTCGAAATGTCCATTTGCACCAGATCACATTATACAATTATGCCGGGTTTTTTTTTTTTTTTTTTTTGGTTCAATAATAAAATGTCTCATATTTACCTTTCCTTCTGATGCACATGTTGACGATGATGAATAGAATGACTATCACCAAGGCAGAGGCGAAGACACCTCCTACTGTTAGCAAGAGAAATTCCCTAAATTTCATCCTGGTGATAAAAAAATAAAATAAAATAAACACACACACACACACACACACACACACACACACAAAAAAAATAAATCCACAATTTATGTTTCTTGTTTGGTCAGGCTCAAACAACGCAACACGCACAACGACTATCAGCTTTAAAACGCAGTCAGTTATGATGTGCTGTATACAGAATGCTTGTTAATGACATCTCCTCTTTTTGCATGCGTTCCTCTTTTCTGTGGCTGACCACCAAGCACACACTGTGCTGAGGCTTATTTGTCAACCGAGCTGATGTTTCCTGAGAGGAAAAGCATCATACTAAGGTTTTCTAAATAGCTCCTCTGTCTTTAAAGGTAATTCATTTCATGCAGCTCCACTGGACCACACAGAGGCTTAAACGTCTCAGCTTTATCTTTGCTTCTAAAGGTTCGAAAAAAAAAAGAAAAACAGAAAAACCACCAAGTCATGCTTTATCCATAGCACACAACATCCTGTCCAGTCCATCACGGAAAAAGAAGTTATTTGCATTACTTGTCAGTCAAAAAATGGAATTAACCTGACTTATTTAAAACAGTAATTCCCAGCATAAATAGGTTTAACTGATACAAAAACTAAATTCTAACAGAAATGCATACTAAATAAACGCCTGCTCCTATTTCAAAGCAGTTATTAATTTTTTTTTTAACTCAAGATGGTAAAGCTTGATTAGAACTTTAAAAAAAAAAAAAAATCTTATGTATATACATGTACAGTGCTGTGCAAAAGTCTTGGCACCCCCCCCCTTAAGTACAAATTTTGTTATACTTAAATATTACAAATACTTTAAATATTACTATAGATTTTTTTTTGTTTGTTTTTGGATGAATTTGGCATTATTGAGTCCATACAAAAAAAACATTCTCGATTTTCGAAACATCCCCTTTTCCGCAAATATCATTTGTATTTGACAAATGATTTCTATGGCAGTAAAGAAAGCTACATATTAAGTAAGAGCATTTTTTTTTCACACACAAAAAATAAATCATGAAAATGAATGCAAAAAAAAAAAAAGAAGCAATTGGGTAACTGTTTCAGATTCTCTAAAATGCTCAGAAAAACTTACCAACTCATTACTTACTTTTAAAACTGCACAGATTGTACCTGAGACTATTGTTTAAAGAAAAAAAAGCAAAAAAATAAAAATATTTTGCTTGCAGGACTAGCGTCATTCCAAATACTGACTTTGTTTAGGTTCTTTCTGTCTACTGCACATTGTAGCATTTTGCTGGACTGTAAATCATTCAGGTTTGCATTTTAATACCAACATTAGAATACAGTTTAACGCAATTGCTACACTACTACTACTACTACAAAAAAGAAATACAAAACTTTTAAAGCTTTAAGCCTGTCAGAAACAGTTCCCCATAGAACACTTTCGATCCGTTCATTATGCAAGACCCCCTTTTCTCTTTACTAAGAGTATAACGAGAATAAAAATACATCAATAAGAAATAAAAACAGGCCTATGTATTTAGCAAAGGTAGTACTTAAAGAAATATATTTTTCCATCAGTTACCTTTATCTTCTCCTTATTCATAAATGTCCATGACCATTTATACATCCGAGACAGAGCAGCTGATTAAAGAGTGTGTGACAACAGTGACTTAAGTTCTCGAGAAAAAAAAAAAAAAAAAGAAGAAGAAAAAAAAAAGCTTCCTGTTTATTGTCCCCAACACATATCATCCCTCCCACAAGATCTGACTGCTGCATTACTCACAAACCCTATCAGAAGGATTGCAACTGCAAATGCTGACACTTTCAGTCACAGCAGTGTGAGATTATTAGACCTCGTTCAGATGTTCAGATGGTGTTAATGAATTTCCTCTAACCGGATCTCTGAGGACGGACTCTGGCTGTCATTGAAATCACTTCAAGTTTATATGAATGCGCTCTGGTTTCTATAGCAACAACTCACACAGGGACTTGTATGGCAAACACTGTACATGATCAAAAACTAATAATAAACAGATTGGGGGAAAAAATGTGCTGTGTAGCAAAGCCTGTTTTTTTTTTTTTTTTTGATAAGGTGAGGTTTTCTGTAATGAGATGTTTAGTTAACATTTATGGAAGGAGTCTCCAGTGTCAGTGCTTCGTACTGTAATGTTCCAGGAAAGCCTTGATGAAGGAGGAAGGCTTTTTTTTTCTTTTTGTCTTTTTGAAAGGGAAGCTGATATTGTACTAGCTCTTGAAGTGTAAGTGATAACAGGAACTCACGTCCACAAAACGAGAGTTCCACAACATAGATCGTTATTTTATACGGCTGAAAATATACAACATGCAATTCTTTAACCCTTTGATGCATAGGTCATTTTAAAACACTCTATATCCAGATTATAAAAACAACAACATACCTTTAACAGAAGCAAAACAAAACTAGTTTGAAAAAGGGCTCTGATTTCTTTTACGTATAAATTTTTAGATTTTTTTTTTTTTTTTTGTACAGAAAGATAAACCAGATAAACACTACATTGAGAATAACAAATATTCCAGAGAGGAAAAGGAATCAGGATAATGATTGATGTTAAATGCTCTGATTTTATATATTTCCTAAAAAAACCATAAAAAAACCAAACAAACAAAAAAAACTGTCTACGGTATGGACATTCTGCATCAAAGGACTAATAAAAAAATTGTTTATAATAAATTAAAATTGAATTGTTGCCGCGTGGCTGTTGTATAAGGCTAATAAAGCACTTCAAGTTGTGACGTTATTTGAAAATAACCTATTTTGAGGTGATAACACCATTTATTCTCCCACAACTTTCAAGACTTTTGACCTCAGATAAGCTTGTACGTCGTCTGTCCTGTTCCCAAATAGTGTGCTTGCATACGGCACAGCTTTTTGGAAAGATGCACTCTTCCGTCTCCAAGAAATACGTCAGGTTTCAGAATCAAAGTCTCGTTTCTTGGTCACGTTCCATCAGAGAGCCACCAAACCTGATATGACACCTCAGGACTCACTCAACACCCGTGAAACCGGCTCTGATCCACACTCATCTTCTTCTTGCGTTCCCTTCATCCCTTTTTTTCTCCCATTTGGCCCCGGTGCATTCTTGGCCCCAGAGAAATGCACCGGGGCCATCAGACGGCCAAGCACTCATGATTCATCCGACAGCCACTTTACGTCATTTCATAGCTCAGACCAACATGTCCAGTACACAAATGTAATGCAAGCGGTGGACCCGTGAAGGTCCCTTTTTCATTCCAAGGTCTTCTTTTTTTAAATTATTGACAGTTGTGTCATGTGCACACCTACAAAGTGCATCACTTGATAGTATAGAACAATACTGTTAGTGTACAGTGATTCACTGATCAGTTTTAGAGAGTGTAATTTTGCCAACAATGTCACATCAGTACCAATAACCCATCACCCCCCCCCACCAATTGTGGCCCGCGCATGCGCAGTGCGCCTTGTTTCTACAATGACGTTGCCTAGTCTATGGTCGCCTGTTTTGTTTGGCACTCCCTAGTTTTGGTTCTTCGAGCCGGCGTGTAAAAGTCTGCCCCGGAGAAACCATGGCTGAAGAGGCCTCGGGAGCCGAGCACGACGGTAAGACTCGTTGGACATTAAAACGTTTTTAATGTTCTGCTTATTTTCAGCTCGACTCGTTCCCTCCTTGTAGGCCTGAGGGCCTGTGCGCGTCCCCGGACTCGGCGGCGCGCAGTAAGCCGGTGAAGCGCGAGCGCATATATATATATATATATATATATATCTATATCTGTTAAGCGTTTCAGCCTCAGTTTTACGTCACCAGAGTTTTTTTTTTTTTTTTATTGCTCAGCAGCAGCATTTTTTTTATTTTTTAAATGAAGCTGTTCGTCTTTAGCAAGAGCACCTCTATTCCAGCTTGGCTTCCTAGCATTAGCCGTCATGCTAGCCCTTGCAGGCTCCAGGCGAGCTGTCAGGGTCTGCTCGTGAACTTTTGACAGCATCGATTTCATCGACGCAAAATCCGTGCGACGCTCATGCAGCTGACACAGTGGTGATTTAAAGAGCTGAGCACTGTGTCAGCCTGATGGGTGTCACAGCAAACCACAAGGAACCTGGTGCATTTTCGGGAGCGCACTGCACCTTGGAGATGTCATTCTCATGGTCCTGTGCATTGCTCTCTCTCTCTCTCTCTCTCTCTCTCTCTCTCTCACTCTCTTTTGACGAGAATGATCCTGACCCTGGACCTGTACTGATAACTACCCTGGACATCATATGAAACCCAGTAAAGCAGTGGCTGATGACATTTGCAGGAAATCTTTTACGTTATATGGTCAATGTAGTCAGGTACAGGTGCTTCAGTGTCAGTACAGGTGATCTCCTCACGCTGAGTTTTAAGATGTTGCACCGTTTAATCCGTTTAAATCTTTAATAGAGAGCACAGGGACGGCCAACCTGGGCGTGCATTGAGGGGAGGGTTAAACAGGAGCGCAAAAGTGGTGCACCTCGTCCTGCAAGCAAGCAAACGGGCTCAGTGCTCAGTGCTCGCCATAATGAACTGCTCTCTCTCTTTTGCAACACTTCCTCAGCACGCTCTAATATCACCGTCTGCGTGCAATTCATGGCACCTTTCACTCATTTTTATTAACCGCACTCTCTGCTGTCTAAATGCCGTAAAGATCAAGTTAAACCTTGTGGTTCCTCCTCATGACATTTTTATCCAGAGCGCAGTCCGCCACCTGCCTTTGTCTTGATTCGTTGACCTCATTTCGTGTCCGTTGACGTGACGACATGCACAAGATTCCGACACAGCAAGACTAGTTAGTGGTCATGACTAAGGGATGTTTGGAATTTTTATTTTTTTTTTTTGTATTAAAAAAAAAAAATCAGTATGACGTCTTACTTTACACCCAAGCTCAGACAAATACAAGGTTATTAAGACAATCAGATTTGGGAAAGAGATGATGTCCTGAGCCTCTAGTTTACTGACTTGATCGGGACCGATTGCATGCAGAGAAGCGTTAGTCTTCGTCCAAGTCCTCTCTATTCAAGAAAAAATGTCAATATGAAAATCTTTTCCTTTCCTTGTAAGAACTGGACATTTTGCCCGGACACTCATCGTTGATGACGCATGCTGTCCATTTCAAAGCAATTTAAAAAAAAAAAAGCAATAATCCCCAGCTAACCTCGTCCGTTATTTAAATGCATTCAGAGGTGGAGTTTGAAATATGTTAATACATCAGTGCACTGATCTATAATCATGTGTCGGTCAGGTCAAGCCCCGATGATGGGGTGCGTTCGTTGCTCCAATTCATCCCAAAGGTGCTCATTTGGGTTGAGGAGGTTTAGGCTCTGTGAAGGTCACTCGAGTTCTTCCACGCCATGTCGTGGAAACCTGGAAGAGATTCTCGTGTCACCTGACGCAATGCAAGACTTGCACACGAAAATGTCATTCGTCCCCTTTGGTTCGTTAATTAACGATGATTTGTTAGAACATGTCACGCACTACAATACAACCGACTTCTGTGTAGGGAGCTTCTGAATATCCTCGGTTACAAATCCAAGTTCTTTACACCACGCACCAGCTCCGGAAGACTCCAGCCATCCCATAACTGCCACCTTTCTCCTTCCTGACCTCTGACAGGAGACTCGGGGCAATCCGCACACGCACCACTAAATTCAGGGACGGCCTTTACCCCACTGTTAAGCTGTCAGACTGCTTAACACACTCTGCTGTCACACGTCAACTCTGAAGTACAGTGTGCAATAAGACCTTTACCAGCGTGCAATACCTAACACACAACATTTCACACATACACTGACACTTTGCTTGTCACAATTCTCCAGTCTGGTATCACTTACTATTCTGTGTATTCATATTACCCGTTTCTGTTTTGCACGCTACTCATGGCAGTTACATTTTTTGGTAGCACTGTGCGTAGTATATGTTCTTGTATTTTTTAAAATCGGAATGTCCGTCTGTTGTCTTTAGTCTGCAACGAAGGCATTCAAGTAAGAATCTCACTTTAACCCATACACCGTGCGTTGTTCACATGATGGCAACAAACCTTTGAATCCATATCAAGAACTTGACTTTTAGAAAGGAGCAGTAGAAATATTAGGGTTATAGGTTGTTGCATTTTGCTCGTTTCAATCCACACTCTTGTCTCTAGCATGCAGCAAATATAAGCAACACAAGTGCGCTTTGGTTTGTGTGACAGCAGAAATGAATCCTTGTTTCAGGTGCTCTGTTTTAGGATCAGAACATGTTTGCTTTTACAGTTAAAATGCCTCTGATATCAAAATTGGTGTCGTAGAGCTTTTTGTCCCCGTCCATTGGCGCTAAGGACATCGAACTTTTTTTGAGTCAGCAAAAAGATCTTTGATGACTCATCAACGCCACCCATCAAGCACTTAGACGAGCCGTTACTTTCGTCCTGCTTCAAAAGGAAGTACGTCTACATGCAGAATCAGTTCAAGCTGTTTCTTGGGGACCTGAAAATGGAAGCCTCTGACCACCAGCAGAGATCTCGTGAACTAATGCGGTTTCCTCCTGCACAAGTTGTTTATTGGCCTTGAAAAGACCTTTTAAAAAAAGATCTAAAGAACTTTGCAGCGCTGAAAACCATAATAGGTATGTCGCTTGGTAAGCATTCATGGTTGGACGTTTTACGGACTGCCATCACTTGGCGAAGCATTGGTGTCCGAAGCGACAAGTGTGATTTGAATTCGCGTGAATGATGCTAAATGGAAGTAATAAGCATCCATTAGATAAATTAGCCATATTGATAATTTGCTGATGTACAACATTGTACAACATTGTTAATCTGTAATGGCCTACTAATCTTACACCGAGGGAAGTGAAGCTCATAAGCAAACAGTATGAACCTTTCATAACAATGTTGTGCCTTCAAATTAGGAATGTGCTGATATTTAATGTTCAAGCTTCCATCTTTCCCTTTTATTTATAATACATACCTGTGCGATTGACGTCCCTTTTTATGATCTTATGCCGCCAGAAAACGGTGCTATTTTTATCCTGGAAGCAGGACACTGTCCAAAAAATTGCTTCCTCGATCCAAAATGGAGCACAGAGGTAGTAATGGTGTTTTGAAGGGATGCTTCTACACGTGAGGGTTCGATTAAACCCCCAGATCACCGTTTTCAAGGGAACTTCAACAATCATACCTGATACTTGGGACAAACCACCACAAAGTCAATGTATGATGGGATTGTCTCTTACGGAAACAATATGTCTTGCTCGCATGGCTCCCAGTGCATGAAAAGTGGAGAATTTGAGTTAGCAAAGTGTTCTTGTGCTGATTGGCCCTAATGGTAAACAATGTTTTATTGCGGTGGCAGGGCTTCTCCAGCAGCGTATCGAGGATCTGGAGAACGAGCGGGCCCAGTTCCTCAAGCTCAAACAGCAGCTGGAGATGGAGTTCAACCAGAAGCGTGCCAAGTTCAAGGAGCTCTATTTGTCTAAAGAAGGTGAGTGCGTATGTCCATGGCTTGGTTTCTATTAAAGTTGGCAAAAGAAATTGCAAATCAGTTGGCGGTCCTAGCAGACACTCCTAACATGCCAAACGCAATCTCGCACTTCTTGTACTGGAGCCAAACGATGGTTCTTTGGTGGTCCTGGGCTTCAAACTCACAGCCTTCTGATCACTTTGTCATTGTCTTAACCTCCCCACATTGCCAGTTCGTAGCTAGATTAGTAGGAGCTCAGAGATGCCGGGAAGCAGAGCAGTGGTGCATTTAATGAAAAACTCCATCCATCCATCCATCCATGTAACAGCTGGGAGCACAAACGGCACCGATAAAAATCCACATTCAGCTAGAATGGGAGCTCAACCTGCGTTATAATTGATCTAAACTAAAAAAAAAAAAAAAATCCATCGCTCTTTTTTTTTTCCCCACCCCATCATTATCGCTAGACTGACTTTTCAACCGTGGCCACATTTTTGCAGAAATGTAGTGAATGGATGTGCAAGTTTGTGCTAATGGTCCATTCGAAATGATGTTTACCTTCAGATACACCACTCAGAGATTCACACTTGATATTTTAAGTGCAGTGACATTTACCTGAAAGCCCATTTTAATATTTACTCTCGTGGGCTGCCTACTGTCTAAATTCTCAGACCAACCGTGACACAAAAAAGAATGTTCTTGCTGTTTTTTTAATGACATCTTTTAGCTTAAGCTTCACGGGGAAACTCAAATATGCAAACCAATATGCTGTCGGTGCTGGAATGGTAATTTCCCGAAGGCTGTGATGTTGATCTTTCATTGTTTTTTTCTAGTGTGAAAACTTTTGCAATATTTAGGCTGGGTTTTATATAGGTATGTGTGTGTGTGTGTGTGTGTGTGTGTGTGTGTGTGTGTTGACTTGCATGAAAACCAAATGGAGGGAAACTGTAACAGTGGTGTAACTGTCACTTTTCAGCACTGCGGCTTAAACAAGCACCCACCCAAAACATTTATGTTACATCCAGGCAAGCCTTCATAGTCCTGGAAAGGCACTAAAGATGTGGTTTCTGAACTGCTCTGCCACTTTGGCACTGATTAGCTGGTATCTGGGGCAGAAACTGGTGGGAGTCCTACTTCAGATGCGCTTTGAGTCAAATTCAAAAGCCTCGCATGTTAAAATTATAGCCCATACCTTCCCATTAGATGAACACAGCAGACAACAGAACGCACTCGTCTTTGTCTAGATCCGCTTCTTTGTTTGACAAACAGCTAGCGTTCTCGCGTGATTCTTGAAGACAATGAAAACTTAAGGTTCTGTTTTCATCCCTTGCTTATCCTCTCAGAGGAGCTGAAGCGTCAGGCGGCGTCTCTGGAGAGCGCCAAGGCAGAGCTGAGCCACGTGCAGACCCAGCTGGCCGAGGCCAAGGCCGAGATGGAGAACATTAAAGCCGTGGCGACCGTCTCCGAGAGCACCAAGCAGGAGGCCATCGACCAGGTCAAGCAGCAGTGGCAGGAGGAGGTGGCGTCCTTACAGGCCATCATGAAAGGTAGGCATGCACTGAAATCCATGAGCGGTTCAGGTTCAGGTTTAGCCCAGGTGGAATTTGGAAAATCTAATCAGATCCCTTTAAGGAAGATATTTGATTGCGGCCCACGGTGTCGTGTTATTTCCCAAAGGCAGTGGTCACCAAATATGTTCCTGGAGATCTACTTTCCTGCAGGAAAAATCAAACACACCTTTTTTTTTTTTTTTTAGCTGGTCAAGAACTTCTTAAGGCAATGATTAGATGGTCATGTGGCCATGATTATGGTTGCAGCTAAAGTCTTCAGGGAGGTAGAGCTCCTGGAGTTAGGTGATTAATTTAAACTTGACTGCTGCAAAGGTGAGTTAAGGATATAGAGCGTGACGGGTGCATTTGCTTTGCACTAACGTCATATCCCTGAATTATCCGATGAATTATCATTGCGAATTAGGAACTCTACATCACAGCAGTTCCGGATTTGAATAGTGTCTTGAACTAACGCGGTTACTAAATGATATCTAGGCTGTATCTGATGTGTGTTCAGACACATTGCGGGAGTACGAGGTGCAGTTCCACCAACGACTAGAGCAGGAGCGAGCGCAGTGGGCGCAGTATCGCGAAGGGGTCGAGAGAGAGCTGGCTGAACTGCGGCGCCGCCTGTCCGAAGGCCAGGTGGAGGAGAACCTAGAGAACGACATGAAGAAGGTCTGTGAAAATTATTTCCTGAAGCTGCAAGGCTAGTTAAGCCAGTTGTTCAAGAGAACATTTAAATAACGTGGTTTAATTTTGGTGCACAGTACTCGTGTTTTCTCGGAATTACAACGAACGGAAAAACAAAAACCAAAAAAAAGTGACTGAGAGGAAACTGGTTTCCCCTCAGGCTCAGGAGGATGCTGAGAAACTTCGCTCTGTTGTGATGCCAATGGAGCATGAAATCGCCGCTCTGAAGGCCAAGCTGTCGAGTGCAGAGGAGCGGGTTAAGGAACTCGAGGCAGCTAAGGTTAGCTTTGAGGAAGCGAGAGTCAGAATGCTTCTGTTTATTTTTTTATTTTGTTGTGTTATTCTTTTCTCTCTTTTTTTTTCGGAGCCTCGGTTACTAACAGAAATGCCCGAACTGACTTTCACATTTCCTTTCCTGAAAATCTGTGTACAGAGAAGTACAGCTTGAAAGGCGATAATGCTGATAACGTTTGCTTCACAGGTGAAGGAGCTCAACCATGTTCTCGAGGCTGAGAAATCGTGCCGGACCGATTTGGAGATGTACGTCGCTGTCCTCAATACCCAGAAATCTGTCCTCCAGGAGGACGCGGAGAAACTGCGGAAAGAGCTCCACGAAGGTGCATATGTGTAGTGTTGATGGCGTGTCCTGGCATACTTCTTTGAGGTCTCATTGTGTGTTTTTTTTAGTTAAGCCAAGCAGCTGCACCAGTCCTAAAAATAGACTTGTGGTTAGAAGCATTTGCATTTTTTGAAATGATGCCAAATGGGTTGTTATCAAAAACTTCCCATTCTAATATGTACAACTGACCAAATAACTGTTTTTTTTTTTAAACTGGATTTGTATCTTCCATCAAAGACCTTTTAAATAATCGCGATCAGGTATAAAATATGCCCGTGTGTGTATAGTGTGTCACATGTTGGAGCTTGAGCGGCAGCAGCACAACCAGTTGAAGCACACTTGGCAGCGCGCCAACGACCAGTTCCTGGAGTCGCAGCGGTTGCTGATGCGAGACATGCAGCGCATAGAGAGCGTTCTGAGCTCCGAACAGCTGCGCCAGGTCGAGGAGATGAAGAGGAGGGACCAGGTACAACCGCTCGAGTTGTCAGACATTAGACCTCTTTATGAAGCATTAGAATTCCGTCCGTTTATTTTCACTTCACATCCAAATCCG
The DNA here is from genome assembly GCA_025674565.1 of Synodontis membranacea. Lineage (NCBI taxonomy): Eukaryota > Metazoa > Chordata > Actinopteri > Siluriformes > Mochokidae > Synodontis > Synodontis membranacea. The sequence continues at coordinate 12,936,261 of JAOVYU010000036.1, read as the reverse complement.
ATTCTCACCCGGACGTACACTGATTTCGAGAACATGATTTTCAGGAGGAGGATGAAAAGGAGCGGCTCAGTCAGGCCCAAGAGGCAGGCGAGGACGATGGCGCAGACCACACAGAGGCCGCAGAGGACTCTTTCCTCGGCTTTTCTATAGAAGAGGTACCGATATGATTTGATCTGACATGATCTTGGATTTGTTCAATATTTGAAGCCATTCACAGACCTGAAAGTTCAACTCAAAGCTGAGGAGCAGGTTTAACAAGATTAGATTTGTCTATTTAAGGCATTTTATAAATACATTATTCTGCCCATTCTTGGTCTCGCCCATCACACAGCAGCTACACACATCTGGCTTCTTTGCTTCATTTGAGATGTGATGCAAACAATGCATGTTGCTCATGCTGCATAACAAGGCAGCACAACCCGCTCGGAGAAAAGTGCACTATCCACCCTTTATGCATTATTACTGCGTGTGCTTGTATTATTTTGATCGACGATTGATTTTTTTGGAGTCGTAGAAATAATTACAAATACTGCTCACATTTAAAGCAAAAGGTTTATTTATTTATTTATTTATTTTGGGAGAACCAAAATAAGGCAACACAAGGACACAATTTCATTGTCAGTTCAAAGTATTAAAAATGTGTGCAAGCAGTTTGATTTCCTGACTGATTTAATATCTCAGAACCGCATTTAAAAAACAACAACAACAACTTTCTTATCATTAGAAATAATCAGTGACTCGGTGATCAGAGTTTTGAGTTTTGATACAGCTTCCCTCGATCTGGCTAAACCAATCCAGATCTCAGGTGTGTTTAAAGAACTAATATAGGGGGGTTATTATGAATTTTGAAGAGTAGTAAATCTTGCATATGGACCTGGGCTCTGCTTTGTTAATCTTCCTCATTTAACGCAAATAAAAACACACACACGTGGTCCTGAATTGAAGCGATTCTCCTAAATTGTGCCTTCTGTGCCTCTCACGTCAGTCCCACCTGAACCACAGCCTCCACAGCTCTATACACTCGCTGGACGAGGACAGGCCGGACTTGTGCGACCCCTGTAGAGATGGCCTCCGCCGCGTCCAGTCCACAGACAGCCTGGGCTCGTCTGGAAGTGCCCTGCAACCCCAAGGGCTCAACCACAAAGCCAAATCAGCCAGCAACCTGGAGGAGTCGGAGTTCGGCCCGCTGGTCGGGGCCGAGTACAGCCCCTCGGTGGCTCCCTCTATCGGCTCCCTACCTTTCCTCCTCACCAAGGACCAGGAGAAAGCCATCAAGGCCATGACGCCTGAGCAGGAGGAAACGGCGTCACTGCTCTCGAGCATCTCACAACGACTGGATGCCACCTACCTGCCTCCAGCCGGCTACCGACTGGTCAGCGACTCAGAGTGGAACCTGCTTCAGCAGGAGGTAGGAAGGATTGAAATAACAGAAGAATGTGTGTCTGAATAATTTAATTGAAATGCAAAGTGAGAAGTAACATCAAGAATTTTTGCCAATATATTTATTTCAAAATACATTGTCATTAATAGCAAATTAAATAACTTTTGTTTTTTTTTTTTTTTTTTTTTTTTTTTTTTTTTTTTTTTTTTTTTTTTTTTTTTTTTTTTTTTTTTTTTTTT
>JAOVYU010000036.1:12903854-12918485 GCA_025674565.1 Synodontis membranacea | reverse complement strand
CTGATTGGCCAAATATTTATTATTTTTGCCTAGCAACCACACACGATTGGCTATTTCGCTGCATTCCTGGGGCGCTAAGATTATATATATATATACATATATTCCCTCCACATCTGGGAGGGCGGCGCCCGAGCGCCCCCTATGGGCCAGCCACTGATAGGTAGGCAGATGATTGGGCAGGTATGTAGATGAGGAGGTAGTTACGAGGGTGGGTTGGTGGGTGGGTAAGTAGATGAATGGGTAAGTGAGTGAGTAGGTAGGTGAATAGGTAGTTAGTTAAGTGGGTAGGTTGGTGGGTGGGTAAGTACATGAATGAATAGGTGAGTGCGTAGGTAGGTAAGTGAGCAGGTAGGTAGATAAGTAGTTAGCTAAGTGGGCAGGTTGGTGTGCGGGTAAGTAGATGAATGGGTAGGTGAGTGGGTAGGTAGGTAGGTAAGTGAGTGCGTAGGTAGATAAATAGGTAGTTAGTTAAATGGGTAGGTTGGTGGGTAGGTAGGTAAGTGAGTGGGTAGGTAGATAAGTAGTTAGTTAAGTGGGTGGGTTGGTGGGTGGGTAAGGAGATGAATGGGTAGGTGAGTGGGTAGGTAGGTAAGTGAGTGGGTAGGTAGGTGAATAGGTAGTTAGTTAAGTGGGTAGGTTGGTGGGTAGGTAGGTAAGTGAATGGGTAGGTAGATAAGTAGTTAGTTAGTTATGTGGGCAGGTTGGTGAGTGCGTAGGTAGGTAAGTGAGTGGGTAGGTAGGTGAATAGGTAGTTAGTTAAGTGGGAAGGTTGGTGGGTGGGTAAGTAGATGAATGGGTAGGTGAGTGGGTAGGTAAGTAAGTGAGTGGGTAGGTAGATGAGTAGGTAGGCAGATGATTGGGCAGGTATGTAGATGAGGAGGTAGTTACAAGGGTGGGTAGCTAGATGAGTAGGTAGTTAGTGGGTAGGTTGGTGGGTGGATAAGTAGATGAATGGAAAGGTAGTTAGTTAAGTGGGTAGGTAAGTGAGTGGGTAGGTAGATAAGTAGTTAGTTAAGTGGGTAGATTGGTGGGTAGGTAAGTACATGAATGAATCGGAGAGTGGGTAGGTAGGTAAGTGAGTGGGTACATAGATGAGTTTGTAGGTATATGGGTTTGTCAAGTCAAATCAAGTAGCTTTTATTGTTGTTATTCCTATTTATTGTCATATTGACCTCCAGGACCATGGTGCTACATATAAGACTACACAGAATTACAAAAAGTGCACGTGCCACATAATACAACTACATGAGACCACAAAGCTATATAAAGTAGGTAGATGAGAGGGCAGACAGAGGTCAAACCTAACGAAACTTGGTCCAAAATTAGATCATAGTCTCTCCTTTTTAATAAAGGCTTAATAAGTGTTTTAACTTAAGTCTGGAGTCTCCTTTTCTCCTGATTCACACAATCTGCTATTGTAATTTTACAACTGTGTTGATATACCATAATATAACAACATAGAAATGGAAAAATAGAATTAATAATTTTTAAAAACATATTATTGAGAAGTTAATCTTTTTAAAGGTAAACAGCAACAGTAGCCACAAAGGCAACAACAACAACAACAACTAACAACAACAGCAACAACAACAACAAGATTCGAGATTCTTTATTCATCACATACATAGTTATACAAGTACAACATGTAGTGAAATGTACCCTGAGTGACCCTTTGACTGTGCAAATCAAAAATAGAATAAAGTATAAAGTTAAAAATCTAACAATAAACTAAAAGAACAAAATGAAGGATAAAGTATACACATAAAATAGAAACAGTTCTAATATAGAAAATATTTGTTTCGGTGCCCATATGTGTTCGGAGTCACGCTCATTAACAAAATAGTACAAAAAAGTACCATTTTGGACCCGGGGTGGCCGCTTCGGAGCTACTGCTACGCCGCCATCTTGGATCAAAGAACCCGAGTGTGTGGTCGTGAACAGATGTGAAATTTTGGCCACCTTTTTGCTCATAACCTGATTTGTACTTGTTCAAACTTGGTTTGTGACCAGAGGTTCCATTGTATTGTCATTTATAGACAAAATACTATATGCGAAAGTACCTTTACAAAAACATTGTTCATAAGTCACAACACCCAAGTCCAAGTCAAGTCTTTGTTTGTGCGACTTAAGTGCGACTGTTCAGTCCTAGAACCCTCAGCTTGGTGTACAGTCTGTGGGGTACTATTGTGTTAAACACAGAATTGTAGTCGATGAACAACAGTCTCACATAGCTCCCACAGCAGCAGCAGCAACAACAGTCACAACAACAACAGCAGCCACAATGGCAACAAGAACAACAACAACAGTATCAATAGCAACAGCAGCAGCAACAACAACAACAACAATAATTCAATTCAATTCAATTCAGTTCAACTTTATTTATATAGCACTTTTAACAATGGACACAATGGCAACAACAACAACAAAAACAACAACAACAGCAGCAACAAAAACAGTAACAAACGCAACAGCAACAACAACAGCAGCAACAACAACAGCCACAAATGCAACAACAGCAGTAACAACAATAACAACAACAGTAACAAACACAACAGCAGCAACAGCAACAGCAGGCACAAAGGCAAAAACAACAACTAACAACAACAACAACAGCAGCCACAGCAACAACAACAACAGCAGCAACAATAACAGCAGCAACAATAACAACAACAACAACAACAACAGCCACAAATGCAACAACAACAAACAACAGTAACAACAACTTTAACAACAATAGTGACAAAAACAAAGAGCAAACCAAATACAACTAAACCAAGAGACCCTACCAAGCTGCACAGGGATGCCGGTTGTCTTTGGGTTACCTCACTACAACACAGATTTTGTATCAGTTGTTTATGACAATAAAACAATAAACAATTATTATTTTTTGCTGGTTTGTTCTGCTTGCATGTTTTGTTTTTTATTCTGTTCCTGATACAAAAACAGAATAACCAAAATCTACCCAAACCAATGAAGTTCCTTCAGTTGTACAGTTTTAAACAAACAAAAGAAAACAACTTCTGCAAAAAAGAACAAAACCAAAAACAACCAAACAAAAATCTTCTGCATTACTGTCAGCGCAAAAAATTTCCAAACATTACTTTTTCAAAAAATTATTTGTATTTGAAAATTGATAGTATGTCAGTAATGAAAGCAACGTATTACATAAGAGACCAATTTTCAGACAAAATATAAATAAAGCGGAATGAAGGCTCCTGGGTTTGCATGCAAAGAAGATGAAGAAGAAGAAGAAGAAGAACAACAACAACAAGAAGTGTGACAGTCGAAGTTTCCTGAAGAACTGTATCAGATTGTCCACATTACACGTAATGTAATAATATATATATTTTAAAAAGGAAGCAAAAAAAATTACCTTGTTCACTGCACGTTGCAGTATTTTTTTGTTCCTTTTACAAAAATTAAATTTCATGCTTTTTTGATTTTTTTTGATTTTTTTTTTTTTGGATTTAATTATACATTTCTTTGAAATCTTTACTCCATAGCATTTCTTTGCATGCGCATGTGCAGTGTCCCATTTCTCATCCCAACAAGTAACATGTTCCTTCAAGGAGCTCTGAGCCCTTTCCCATGACAATAGGACTTTACATGAAGGTCTGACAAAATTGTGCAGAGCAACAGGTGGTCAACAGTCACTAATTCTACACCTACTGTACAAAGGGACCTGCTAAACCGGCCAATCAGTGAAGGGGTGCTGGTTAGACGTCTTTAAGATGAAGTTGGCACTCATTGGACACGTACAAGTTGTTCGCCCCCTTGTGGCCAAGGAAAGTCTTGCACCACAAGTGCAAACGTGTGATATCCTATTGCATTGTCTCTAAACAGTGGTGTGCCTTCATGCCGATGAGACCTCCTCTGGCTGCTCCTGCTCTCTGCTCGGGCTCCTGCAGCAGCGCGGCTCGGTTACACTCGGCCCCTTGCGCCAGCGAAATGCTTACCGGAGTAGTTTAATTCGGGTTTTTTTTTTTTTTTTTTTTGGAAAAAAAACAAAAAACGGGGACGACAATGTCCCAAAAGAGGGAAGTGAACTCTTGCCCGGACGGGTACAGGGTCCTGAGCACTAGTGAACTACGGGAGCTCCTTCAAGATGAAGCAAAAATGGACAAGATCGTGCGCCTCAGTGAGAAGGTGAGATATTTCTGGTTTGGAATTACGCCGTGCACTGGTGAGCGCGCGATTTCTCTCTCTCTCTCTCTCTCTCTCTCTCTCTCTCTCTCTGTGTGTCTATCTCTATGTTTAAATGTTTTTTTTTTCACCATTCATAATTCTTTTTCTTTTTTTTCTTTTTTTTTTTTTTGCCAGTCCAGATGTTTTGATTGGCAGATTTTGCTGCACCCGGCGTCCAAACCCCGCATTCCCCCGCACTCACCAGTGTCGGGTTTACGCCGGAGCCGTGTCGTTTTTCTCTGCGGCGTGGTTGGCATCGCTAATAAGCACCTCGTACTCGTACTGTTAAGGGGCAGATTATTCTTCTTCTTATTATTATTATTTTTTTTCTCTCCCCCTCTTCCAACGCAGTTCCAAAATGTAACAGTTTCCTCCGGCTCAACAGATAGGTGCTTTGATTAGCGGCTCCGCTTTTGTTGCGTCATAAGTGCAGCTGCGCATTAATGGATTAATCCCGGCCTGACGAAGTCTTTGAAGTTTGAACCTTATTAATCACATTGCAAGTGCTCTATACAGTAAGACTGAGTCTGTGTAACTCCACTCCACTCCACTCCACGCACTTCCTTATCACTTGCATGACATTTCTCATCACCAATTCCATATTTCTTCGGGTCACAGTTAAAGGTCTAATCCCTGAGTGTCCGCCTTTGAAACTTTTGCGTGTGACATGAGAAACTTGCTTTGGACTGACACCCAGGGGAACCACTTTTGAAGATCTCAGAGCAGCTTGATGGACATTTCGAGAAACCGACACTGGGTCAAGGTCAGCCGCTGTATTGGGTTCACGTTGGGCCGATAGACTTTCACCCACCTTTAAATCACAAGTGGTGGCCCGTTGCTGAGGAAATGCCAGCAATTCCGTTGGGTCAGTTCAACCTACCCCCCTAAAGCGTCGACCCAGTGTAATTTTGCTTGTTGTTTGGACTTTCAGCCACCTTTAAAACGAAATCCAATTTTTTGAGTGTTTTATAGTTGTACAGGGAGGGCCAACATAGCCACCCAAAAGAGACATTCGGCCGACATCAGTTTCCTACCGGAATAAGCAGCAAGCTTAGAAATAGAGATAGAAAAGAAAAACTTCCTGAGACAAACGACAAGAAAGAAACCTTTACAAGGAAACCAGCCTCTTCTGATAGTGGGATTGGAAATCATTACTCGTCTACAAGTATATACTAAGAAGTCAAACACTACTCTATAAATATGTGTATGTTGAACAGATGTTCAGTTGGAGCATATTGTGAATAACAGTAATGGGACGACTATAAGACAATCTTTATGATAACAGAAGCAGTTATTATGTACAAATTATATTATCTACTGCAGAGAAGGCAGAACTTGGGCAAAAATCATTTTCTGCACTATTTGGGCACGGGCATGTCGATGGAACTGATTGTCAGGTGTCACCCTTAAAATGAGCCTTGCCTTCCCAGTTGTCACCCCAACTGACCGTTATGTCTCTGAGATGTCCATGACTTGAAGGCTCATTTGGAGCCAAGTTGATTTGAGCACTGCGTGTATTTTAATAACAGCAGAATAATAATAATAGGGCAACTCCTAACCCGCATCGTCATTCCGCAGCACCATCGACAACCCATAATTCGAAACAAAGTGCATGCAGTATGTTTTTGCTCAAATATTTTTTGGAGCCATTAACCAGAGTGCGTTTTCAGAGCGTACGGAACGTTATCTTTTAAAATGCTTCCTGTGTGCAAATGTGGCCCATCCCTGACTGCACTTGCTGAAAGTTTATCACTGCTGACCAGACGGGGGGCTGTGGAGGGTCACGTGATCTTGCTTTGGCGCTCGCGCCTCATTGTGGGCGAGTGATGCATGATGCGTGAGCCTGGTCGCGACGCCTAAATTCATTAGCGCGCAAAGGTCTCCAAGGGCAACCGCTCGCAGACTGCTGCAATGGCTCAGTGAGACGGATGAGGGTCCTCGCCTGAGTGGGTTTTGCTTCACCTGGCATTGTTGCCTTGAAACACTACTCAAGTATGCACAGCTCTTGTTCGTCTGCTTTTGGCAGCGGAGATGAATGAGAGCCTGTTTTCTCGTTACTCTGAAGTAAATAAAGGACGCACTTTATAATCTTCACAGCGTCCTGAAAAATTTGGCAAATGCCCCTCTACCCCCCCCCCCCCTCCAGCGACATGCGTAGCGCTGTGTTCATGTGCTCCTCATAAAACTCACATTTACGACTTCGACTTGTAATTCATCCCTGGAATGATTTCAAGTGCTTGTGGTGCACATGGCCAACCAAGATGGATGCTGTTCTCGTTGCTCTTATGGGAATACGCAGTTCTCTTTTGCGTTCTTTATTCATTTTGTCTATAAAAAAACAGCACAGTGTTTCCGAGTCACGTGCAGTGGTCAGTGTAACAGTTTTATTTTTTGACGTATCAGGATCAGCAGTTTGGTGAGGTCTACACTGCAGAAATGCGTCAGAGTTAATATATCACAATCGCCGTTTCTCTTTCTTCCATGAACCCGTTAGACCTTTTCATTTCACTGAGTTGAAGATTTCAGTTGAATAGCGAAGTTGATTTATGCATTATGGTACATGATAGAGTGTCATCAGTAGTCAGTAGGACTCTCCATGCTTGGAGTATGTTATTCGGGAAGTTGTGTGGGACAGTGGTTAAGGGTTTGGGATGCTGATCATGAGGCTTACAGTGACTTAAAATTCACACTAAGTGTTTATTTATAGCCAGCTAAGGAGCTTGTAGCACCACAAGCTTGACCTGATCAGCTGACACCCTTGAACCCTCGAAAGTGATATTTAAATAGAGCTCCAGACAAAAAAATACACTCTATTGTATATCATGAGGTTCATTTTCTTGACCAGACTTTCTCCTGTTTAATGAAGTAGTTGTTGCTGTGACGACAAGTGGTGTTCAAATGGGTTGACAAATTGAACCGCAGATGCATTTTGTCTTGACAACTCCAGGAAGTGCAGACACGCCGACACCAATTTTATTGAAACTGACTCTGCTTGAGGAAATCACCTCATCTTTTTTTTTTTTTTTTTTTTTGCATTTAGTTACCAAGTCAGGTCTCAGTGTGGGTTGAAGTAGGCTATAAATTTAACCGATAAGTGAAGTCAGATGTGCCCCGACTCGATCCCCAGCTATTAATTTCCGATTCAGGTTTCTCATCACTAATAGTGCTTTACACCACGGCGCTGTTGAATTCTCCAATCTGATTGGTTGATTAATTGTCTTAAATAGCAGTTCAAATAGTAGGGCCATGGGGGGGGGGGGTATTTAGCAGTTACGGAAGGAGTGTCAGCACAGTGATCCAGAGGCGAAGCTCTAACATCTGCGACACATTTTTGACACTTAAAAAAGAAAAAAAAAAAAAAAAAGTTTTTGACAAATCCTCAGGATGTCAGAAAGGGCTTTGCAATTTCTTGGGAAGCTGGCAAGCTGCATTTATTTGGATTATTAACTTCAAGAGAGGGAAAGAAATGGGACTGTTTTCTGTGATGTAAAAGACTTGGGGTGTGCTTTTATTGGGAAATAATCTCCTTCAGGGTGTAACCATCTTCACATCAGGCCACATACCCAACTTTTTCCTGTAACAGCAACCCCTCCCCCCCCCCCCCGCCCCTTTGTGTTTTATGTCTTAGTTCACAATAGATCCAGCTCTGTTTGACCTTAAAGCTTGTTTAAATTGAATCCTGGTACAGAGTCACTCAGACCATGTCTGTTTGCAAGAAGGGGCTGCTTCTAAACAAGTCCTAGATGAGTTTGATTGCAGTGCCAGCCTAAAGGAAATGCCTAATATGTCAAAGGCCTTTAGCGAACCTTCCCGCCCTGCCCCTTTCCGCAAGCGCCTCATGAATTTTTTTTACTATTATTTTTTTTTTTTTAAATCGTGCATTGTGAAACAAAATCAGACCAAACTGAAAACAGTAGAAATCACGCCAGTTCAAACTAGGCAAACCGATTAACAGATGTAAATGCCCTCTTGTGAAACACAAATAAAGTGATCCTAGAAACTGGGAAACTTGTGTCTGCTTTGTATAAACTGTAGTACAGGTATGAAAACAGTGGGATTTCATGTGTCTAGACTGCTGTTGGTATGAAAACAGTCTGGACTACTCCTCTGCTTATGACGTGTATCTCATTAAACTGTTACAATGTTGCCATTTGCACCAGGATGGCAGGCAAAGGGTTATCACGGTCAATCGCAGAAAACTAGAAATACAGGTGAATAATAATTAGAACAGACAGAGAAAGACTTCAACAGGAACTCGGGCTTTGTGCTCTGGAAGACAGAACGCCTGAAACGGTTACAAGAAAAGTGACCAGTACAGCTGTTAGTGCTGTCTTGTTTAAAACTTTTATATGCCTGCAACTCATATTCTCTCCCGGTTCCCAGCGTGCACTTGAATGCAGTATGCTCCGCTTTTCTTTTCTTTTTCTTTTTTTTTTTTTGCTGTCTTTGTGACGTTTTGATAGTAAAACATAAAAAGCTTTGCCAGGGAGCAGACACACAGTTTTCCGTTTTATCTGCAAACCTCACTGCCAGGCGACAATGGTAACCAGCTGCCTCTGGTGTTCAGGCTGATGATGAAAGTATTACACAATGTGCGGTGGTTCAGAACAACGAAATATAGTCTGAAAGCTACGCAGGGGCAGCGGGCGGAGGGATTCGTTCTCAATGAAATGAAAAATGCATATTTTTTTTATAATTATTAATAACATAAATGGCACGCGTCGTTTATTTTCTCATGACATTCTTTAGTTGATTTCTTTCATTTGGTTTCATACATTACCCAGAATGCTGTTTTACCTGCTGATAGCCGTGCCAGGGGCATTTAGCCATCGCTTCGTCTCGACTTAAAGACACTGGTGCGGCAGCACTTTAGGCCTTTGATCTGTCCAGCTCTCTAACCTCTGGTTAAATAGATCAGCTTGCTAAGCTTCAACTTTCATGCTAATCCCACCATCACACTTGTCATCTCGCACACTGCTTACTAGCCAAGCCGAGTCTGCGTCATATAGCAGCGTTGCGTTCAGGAACTTTGAATCCAGCATTTGCACCAAAGTCTACTAGGTTTCTTATGAATATGATTGCTGGATAATGGCGTGTGAGGATATAAGATCTTGTTCTTTTGTTCTTAAGAGCTAACAGTGAAACCTGACTGTTATTTGACTTTTGACCTCCTATACAGCGCCAACATTCCAGTTAAAACACATGTCAAGTATTTCAGCTTGGTTCAGGTTCCCTTAAATCGTCTGATGTCTTGGTGTAACATTTCCTATAAAGAAACTCTGGGATGATAAGCTACAATGACTACCCGTAAGACAGGTTTACTGGAAAAGTGGAAACGCCAGTGGCGGTTTGTCTTAAAATTACAGATGATTGCCTGCCTTTAGCCAAATTTTAATCCAAGAAAATCCAGGAAACTGGAACTTAATCCAAGTATTGGTTTGAGTGCATAAGCCGCAGCATGTTTGTGTGGTTACTCGGTCGTTTTATGGTTTGTCAAGTCAGTTTGTTCCTGAAGTCAAGCACATCAGACGAAACAATGCGTATAAAATGGCCCGTTAGGACTGTGTGACATTTAAATCCCCGGGCACAATAGAACTGGAGAAACACCACCATCTATCCAGCGCAAAGGACGTCAACTTTATTTTCCGAATGCCACCCAAGAGCATTACTTCAAAGTGAGTCTCCAGACTGTTTGGTCTACGTAGCTTGCTGTAATACCCAAATAGCACGGCTGTGGAGCGTTTGAGGGATGCAAAGGCATTTTTCTCACAGCTGGTGAAAGGCTACTACAAGAAGTTTAGACCAAGTGAATCATTTCAAATTCAAAAAACAGGATAAAGAGTAAAAATAAATAAAAAAAATAAAATAAAATAAAAATGCATTTTTTGACCAGTCTTCCATGGTAAACAGTTCTATATTCTTTTTATGGACTATACAGTATATCACGTTAACTACAAGGACTTCTGAGACTTTGTATCCACGAAGCGAGTAAACAGAAATCATGGCATGCGCTAGAGGAAATGGATAATCCACGCTGATTCGTGTTTAGGGTAAAACTGGGAGCTTTTCAGACTGCACTCTGTGCTGTGCCGGGATTGTCAGAATCACAGCAAGAGAGGAAACAGCGAAAGAATAAATGCACTGTTAAGTCTAAGCCAGTGATGTCTTCTGATGAGGGGCCAAAATACTCGGGATTCCAAAGGCTCTGCAATTCAGCAGTGGCGGTTGATTCTGCGATCTCGTTATCCAGGATCGGATTCAAATGGGCTGAGAAATGGCGAAGGAAAAAAAAAAGAAAAAAAAAAAGAGGCTCAGATGGATATGGATGCCGGGTGAGTTATGACACATGGTGCAAAGTCAGCAGGCCGATGTATTAAACGCTCAGGAAGTGGCTGCGTGTGAGACGAGGTATAAGAGAGGAGTAGAAGACTTCATAAGTCTCCGAAACACCATTTGCAGTGACATGCATGTTTTTCCTGGTAATGTCATGCCGTAAAACCACATCCTTTACCAAGCATGGCTTGTTCAGGCTCAGGTACGAGAAGTCCCTGTGGTTAGAATTCAGTCTGGTAGGTCGCGAGCTTGTTGCGCTTAAAGAAAGTGAAATATTATTTCGCCATTTGAACGTATACCAGTAAACCAGTGAACGCCTTTGAACATAATCTGAAGTAGGATTAATTAGAGCGTTCCTCTGTAAGCAGGACCAATTACCACGCATGTCGGAAAATATATTCAAAGACTTTGGCCCTTTTTTTTTTTTTTTTCAACAAACTTCATCATTCTCTGCAAAACCCTGCATATTCATTAGTCCAGTATGGCACCTAATTAAAACCTGAATGTATCATCTGCTATACCATACACCATCAGGCTTAAAAAACATGCTCCTTTTTTCCAATCCAATGAATATTCATTAGTTTAGTGTTGGTACACAAATGCAAGCCTTCAAGTGTTGGATAGCTTTATTTTGGGCTTTTTTTCTTTTTCTTTTTAGATATTCAGAACATGCACTGTTGAGAACATGCAAAAAAACACAAAAACAAATCACCACGACAATAATTAAGAATGAAGAAAACTCTCATAGATGTGCCTTACATTAACAAGTTTGTGCTAATCAGAAGCAGTAGAAACTAGGAAAGTGAGCGAGCCGCTTTCATTAGCTTAAGTATTTGGCATGAATAATGTTTTCCCGGCAACCGTAATGGACGTGCTGTGATATCGGCCACATAGAAGCATTGGAGGCAGATCAGATTTACAGCACACAAAAGCTCCAGCCCAGTGGAAGCCAACTTTTTTTCTACTTCTCTCTCTCTCTCTCTTCTGGAAACATATTCATTACCCAATCCATTTGTCATTTTGTCGTCTCTATTGCAGAAAAGATCTCAAGATGTTTAGATTCGAAGTCCGTCTCGGCTTTAGTGGCGGAGAGTATGGGTGTCTCGATGGCGGATCCTAGAGGGATTCCATGGCAGCAGGGTTGGCTTTTATTTAGACTGTAAAACCAAAGAAAAAAGAGAATAATTTATATGAAAGCGCTTATAACGGGTTTGCACTCAGAATTGTCCGGTGGATTTTTCATACTAATGTAGGACAGGCATTGAGATCCAAGTAAGTAATGAAAAAAAAAAAACATGCTGTTATTGGATAATTATCAACGTCGGGGTAGTTGCGATGCCGTCTTTCATTAAGTCCAATAACATCATGGTCGGAAGTGTTTTATTCCTTTTATGTCACAGCGATTTGCCAGGTTAACAGTTTATTATCTATTAGAGCAGAGGTCCCCTACCCCCAGTACCGGGCCGCAAAGAAAAAATTTCGTGGTTAAAATTATGGTTCTTTTTCTTTCATCAGACTTCCAGATCTTATTTTGAAAAGCGACTGTTTCCGCCCTCGCCTCACTACCGCACTTGACTCTGGCACGCCATTTCACGCATCAGCGACACAAACTAACCCTTGAAAAAAAAAAATAGAGCCGGAAACAAAATTCACTGGAGAGCTTTTTCGGGAAATAACGAGCAAAGGATGGGACAGCAGAAGGGTCACAGACTGCCAGCAAAAAACGAAAGCTGCATTTAAATGAAAATACAAAGATTCCTACCTAAGTTACAGGTTCATCGTATCACAGGTGATACACAAGCTCCACACCCGCTACGCGAACCCCCGCGCCTCAACTTTTCATGCATGAAACCGGTCCGTGGTACAAGAAACGTTGGGAACAACAGATCATACTTTTTTATCCATTTGTAGTCGCGTTTAATGTTGCAGGAAATCTGTGAGACATGTACATTTCTGATTACAATATAAAAGCTATAAACAGTTGTTTGCTTATCCAGACACTCTCTCTTTTTTTTTTCTTTTTTCTTTTTGCTTTATTATACAAAATAATTGCATATATAATTAATGCATACATAACATTATATTATTATCATATTATAATATAATGTAATATAATAAATATATACTAAGTGTTATTGAGAAGCCAGAAAGTCTTGAAGACACAGAAAGTCCGTGTCAGAAAAGTTACGCTTTCACCTCTGACTGTCACTGGAGACTCCTTCCAAAGATTCTAAATGAACATCTGCCTCACCATATATGTTGTTTTTTTTTTTAAAATATAAACCGCACATGTTTTTTAATACCTATCAGCCGGAGGTACTGTCAGAGCTGTTGTCCCAGAAAACGATTTAACACGTTTGAGCATTCAGCAGCGCTTTGGTAAAAAGCGTTTTAAAACATTCTTTGTCTCAGTGCCGCCAGTCACAACAAAGCACACAATCTCGCGGGTTATTTTGTCTAAGGCGTCCGGGTCGATCTGTGTTTTCGAATTCGTCTTTGGTAAGCAAGCACAGCGTGATGCTTATACATTTGCCGGTGTAATCTTTTTTTTTTTTTTTGTCTTAGAAAAGCTTGTTCCAGACACGCACATAATTTCCACACGGTGGGTTTGCTCCTAAAGGCACCATTTGTTATGCAGAAATTGAACATTTAATTTTCAATCAGTTAACACCCAGGGACGGAGAAAAGAACCGTGCGGTTCTGTTTCTGTGTTTGATTCCAAGCCGTGCATTTGCGTTAATTAGAAAGAGATTACCTAAGTGCTCTGAAGTTTCATTAATCACAAAGAAATCAGGTGCTGGTGTGCGGGGTAAAATCTAGAATGTTAATGATAATTAGCCGCAGCGAAGAATTGCACTGCCGGTGCTATGAGGCGGGGAATTTACAAAGGCCCTGCTGTGATTAAAAAAAAAAAAAAAAAAAAAAAAAAAAAAAAAGATTTGAAGATGGAAGGCATTTTCACAAAAAAAGGAACCTTACATAACCCCCTAAAGAGGGGCTTTTTTTTTTAATTTATTTATTTATTTATTTTTAAATCAGTCATGCTCTTTTAGGTCATCCTAAGCAGCTCAAATTTGACTTGTTTTTTTGTGAGCGCCCACAAAATCTTCTTGGCTGTTTCAAATTCCTCTTAGCAGAATGGATACTGAAACGGGAATGGATCTAGAGGGGATACCAGGGCGATGTTTGAAGTCGTACTGAGGAATAGCAATACAGGCAGTATTGTCATATTCATCGAGCAAATACAACATTAATCCTCTTAAATGCTCTGCTAAGTACAGTAAGGCTCGGCAATATTAAAACACACGAAACTAGTAGTTAAGGCCACCTCCTGGATTCATCTTAATATTTCTGGCATTAACTAGGGGAAAGAAACACAAATTCCCCAAAATTCCAGGACGACCCATACCTCATACTCTGGCACGGGCAATTACGCTTAGTGTAGAGAATGTGGTTTTTTTTTGGGGGGGGGGGGGGGGGGGTTCGGCAAAAGTCTGTTTGTTATACATATGCTAATTTATATGTGCTGAGTATATCCAGCAACACCTGCTGTGCCATCGTGATGCCTCATCCTTCAACATCCTGAGCCCTGTTTACTGGTTTCTCTGGGTTCTTTGGTTGTCTCCTTTGGTAGGTGCATTTCCAGCTTTAAATTGTCCCTTGGTGTGAACGTGTTGACGGGATTGGCTCTGGTTCTACCTAACCTCTGACAAATGCCGTTATTGGAGAAGAACGAATATCTGCGAGAAGGTCTAATAGTGTACAAATCTAAAATGGGATCTGTTTCCACCTTATTGCAAGTCAAAATTTGTAGGTCAGTCTATGGCATTCATTCATTTTCATTTCAACTACTGTATCTTGGTCAGGGTGGTGGCTTATCCACAGAAACCCACAAGAAACACGAGAACACTAGAACGCAAGACAAGCTAAAGACAGGGTTAATTCTGTTAATTCTAAAAAAAAAAAAAAAAAAAAAAAATTAGGTTTAGTCTTAATCAGTATTGAAATCTGTAGCTACAGTTTAGTCAAATTTGAGTCTTTTGTTTTGTTTAACTCAAGGTTTAGTCAGTGGAATTTAGTGTTAACGTTTCAGACAGTTTCATGACACTTGTT
>JAOVYU010000036.1:12878918-12895492 GCA_025674565.1 Synodontis membranacea | reverse complement strand
TGTACAAGGAACATGAAGTTCCATGAATTTACCCTCTAGATAAAAATAAATCAAAAGCCTGCAAAAGTGAATTAAGCAAAACCCATCTCAAGTGAAGCTAATGCCAGGTTTATAGCTCGAAGTTTACAGCTATATGGTCCCATGCCAAACCCTCTAAAGCATTCGCTCTGGCCCTATGAAACATGAGCAGCGCTGTAGCCTTGACCTGGAATTCGAGCCCAGTACCCAACAAGGTGGGTAGCCATGCTGGTATAGAAAGGCCTCTGGCTTGTACAGGCTCATGGGTGGTCTGCGGTCCCATGAACACTTGTCTACCCATTTTCGATCTTTCTTCACCGTGAATAGTGAGAACTATCTCCCCATGACCCGTCTGTGACTGCATGCACAGGTTTGATTCCTGCTTATACACATAAATAGCTCCCAAGAGGTCTGTGAGTTAGCATTTCCTTTCAGCTGTGGCCTTGAACACTGTCTCTTGTGAGGAACAGTGGCAAGGAATATGTTTGGTTTATTGGGTTTCTGATGGATAATAAAAATGTCTTCGACATGGCGACGTTGGAATGCAGTGTGTGTGCAGGTGTGGATATGGGATAAATCAAGAACAGGAAGAATGAAAATTGTTGACTGGTGGAATTTTCCAGTGTATAAGACGATGTGCTTTGGGATTGAGTTTAATTAAGTATTTTTGTGGTGAGTCCTTCAATTAGATACAAACTCTGATTTCCTTCTTTGGAGTTCACTGGTTTCTAATCTCCCGTCTTTATGTTTTCTTTGGTATCTTGCGTCCAACCTTAAAACGTGATTAGGCTTCGTCTCAAGCCCGTGGACCTGCTCTACCTGTCCAAACTTGCAGATGAACAAACAGATGGAAATGCCTTTTGTTCCTGGCCTTCATGGTTTAACTGGGAATATGTCTTCAGTTTCAGGAACTGCAGGTGGACAGGGAAACGCTGCTAGTGACTAATCGAAGCATCGCAGAAGAAAGCCTCGCACATCGGCCCAGGCTCCAGAATGGTAAACTTCAGTTGGCTGCTAAGTACGGGGAACTTGCAAAGCTGACCGCTTCTTACAGGGAAAAGCAAAGCCGACTTGGTGAGTAACCATGCTTAGTATCTAAGTTATGATGCCAAGGATCAAAGTTCACAAGATTGTTAACCACTGTGTTGTTCTGGTACCTCTTAAATGTTAAATTTAACAACAGATGAAAGCATGACCTAATTGTTCACCGGTCCTCGGTAGCTGCCCTTCATTTTTTAGATTATCGTCGTTATATTTGTGTGAAGCTTATCACCGTTAATCTGTGAAGCCATTACTTCCATCACTGGAGCGAGTCCTGTGTTAGAAATCTTAAAGCCCACCTTCTTTCTATACTTACGTGCACATTCAGGACATGTTCCAGAGTTTAAAAAGAAAACAACAAAGCGAATTGGTAATGAGGCAGCGAGCAGCGTTCTACACAGTGCTGTCTTCACCCAGATGAAAAATCATTTATGGAAGATGTGGTCAGCACACCTTTTTAAAATTCACACCGTTATTTTTATCATTTGAAAAAGTCCATGTTAAGAATAGCATTCGGACGCCCGTAGCACCTGCTCCTGCTCGTGATATTTAATCATTGCCAGGTGAACTTGTTCCATAATAACATGACCTAATGGTCTGGTGGCGCGTCATTCACGTGCCGACAAATGATTGTTGGCATTGGGATCTCTTCCTGAATTGATCAACCACACATCCTTTAGCGCTAGAACAGCCCACACTCGAGACACCCCCATCCAGGGTGGAGCGGTGTAACTCAGTCCCAAAGGGGGACCCCGAGGTCATCAGGTCTCCACCTGGCTTTCCCGCCTCCTTTCAACAGGACCAGGAATAACCGCTGTTAACCGGAGCAGGCCTACTTAAAGTGCTCGAGTTTCATTGCCCTAACTGAATCGTACAGTATCAAGGGAGCAGTTTGCATTTGTCCTTTCCTCAATCATTCTAACCAGAATAAGAGAAATATAATTATATTCCTCCTCACTGTTCATCTCTTGGCTAAAACTTAAGTTTGTCTAGTTCACACGGTTCGTTATTGTTCTCTGGACTGCAAGGACCTCTTTGCTATTACCAGCTAATAAAAGTTGAAGCTTTTGGAGATTTTATGGAAGCTAGAGAACATCTTATGGCAAAATGTGAACGAAGGTGACCTCGATTGCACAGGACAAGGGCCAACTGAAATGAAACAGAACCCACAGGCACAGTGAGCAAGTTTAAACCGCAATGGTCTGGACGCTGGGTCTGAACAGGATGACTGCCCCTGCTTGTCTGCACTGGTGTTTGCTGGAAAACAAAAGGCTGTAATTAGAACGGCCCTGCAGGGACCTCAGAGGAAGATCTCCCACTCCCTCTCTTTCTGTCTGTCTCTCCCTTCCTAACTTATGTCCGCTTGGTCTGTTTACACTCCCAGCCTATGAATGATTCAAGGCTGTTGGACGCACTCATATTCCTCCTGGCACATTAATTCTCATTAAGGATAGAGAAGCCCTGGAGAGCTACCTCGGCAACAGCCCACCGCAATCCTTAAACACCTCTCACCCTCCTTCCTTAAACACCCTCTCCATCTCCATTTGAGGAGGGAGTCTACATTCCAGCTCTCAGCCCAACAAAGGCAATATGAATTATTTGTTAACGTTTTCCCAGGCCCCTCCCCGCCATTCTACAGACGCAAACGGCGAGGCAATTCCATTTGAAAGGGCCTTTGTTTGGACCACTACCGCCAACGCTGATCAAAGAACAAGGCCCAAGATTTGCAAGATTCTCGAAAGTCTTGACTCTGCAGGACTCGTTCTTTCGCGTGCAGGAATAGTGAATTACTGTGCACTAGTCCATATCGCAATTGCCATCTTCCTAGCATAAGAGGAGCTGTTCTATCAACACACAGTCTTCCTCTGTTCCTCTATCTCCCCCCTCGGAGCAGCTGGCCAGTGATGGAAGAAAGGTGGAATGTTCACCTTCCTGTCACCATGTTGCACACGCGAAGCCGCTTCTCCAGCTGCAACCCGGGGCAGGATGGGTGGGAGCGAGAGATCCTTCCTCCGACTCTGAACATCTGATTCTCATTCTGCCACGGCTACAGGAAAAGCATGACAGGATGAGAGATACAGGGAGAAAATGACCAGATTCCCCTACATGACTAAGGGAAAAGCCCGGGCTTATGGCTCAGAGCTTTGCATAATCAGCCTCAGACATCGGAGGTGTCAAGAGGGAATAAACGCTATGAAGACTAGTTTAGTTTCAGGCTTTCAGTGTGTTTGCAGGAGCTTCTTCCAGTATAACACGGTCACTCGGCTGCCGATGCCTTCACTGGCATACAGATAAGCTTCCTGAAAAATCCTCAACAACATTGTTCTGCTGTTACTCCACATGTTTCCAATAGCACGTTCTTGGCCTACATTTTTCTCTGGAGAGTGACAGCTTTGGTATGCTTCAGACTATTTGTTCTGCTTGTAAAGCAGAGGTACTTTTGTAATATGTCATTGCAGCCTGGCCTGCCACTGTGGGACCTGGAGAAACCTGTTTTTGACCATTTCAGCAAGACAGCTTGTTGAAAGACTGGACTACATATCTATCCGAAGAATGTAAAATAAAGAGAAACGAGGAGGAAACAGGTGGAAGGATTCAGGGGCTTTGGACAAGGTGAAGAAGTAAAACGTCATCCAGCATGAAAAAGGCATAAATTCGGTTTGAAGGCTCCAGTAAATCTAATATATCAATCTGTAACCTAGAAGAAGGTTTCAATATCTTTTTAGTATCTGTGGGATTGTAATGTTTCGTTGTAAAATGTTAGAATAACCTTATTGGTAAATGGTAAATCCAGCAAAAGCTGGATGATAGTGCCATCAGGAACTATGCAGAGATGTTCTCGTTTGACCGTGGCATGAAAATATGGAAGCCATGCACACGAGTTCATTACTGCCACGTTGAACTTCCTACATGTTTGGCCGTTCTACTTCACATTAAAATAAGGCTTCATGAATCCCAATCAGGGTTGCTGGGTCTCCAGCAACAAGCCAGAAGAGTTCAGGCACTGGAAAAGAAAGCTGTATTTTCTTCTCAGTCTTGGCGTGAGAAACAAGGCACCGTGGTGAGCACGCACTTCAGATTTGCAGAACTGTTTAACATTCCCTGGTACAGACTTTATCCGTTGCTTAATCCCATGTATACATGGTATATAAAGTGTTTGGACTTTCTCCACCACCTCCCCTCGTTCAGATTTTCTCCATAATTTTACTCCTGGCCAGTTCGCACACACCAGACAGCTCTCCCCAATCACACAACTGCTACCAGGCAGGGAGGGCAAAGGCAATCACGTGCTTCCTCCAAGTCACCTTAAGCCAGCCACCTGCATCTTTTTGAACTGCCGCACCTGCAAGTGGCAGGCTGACCGCTCACTTCCGTATACACCAGCCCGCTGGCGACCGCGATTGGCTAGTGTCACTGCAATCGACAAAGGTGACAGCGTACACCGACCCTCCCAAGATCTTGGCAGCCACAGGTTAGCCCAAAAACTCCGTGACCTGCTTTGTAAAATCATGCCTTCACCCTTAACATACACTAGCTTATGTCATTTGATAGTTGCTGAGTGTGGCGAGATTCATTACAACAAGAAAAAATAGAAACTCAGAGGGATTGTAACAATGCCCAAAGGTAGATAACTATATCTGTCATATTATATCGTTCATCTATAGCTATTGTATTACCATTAATACGTAGTTATTATATTACCATTAACGTCAGTCTACTTTCTAGCTTACTGGACATTATGTTAGTGCCGACGTAGACGGTGGAGTGAAAAACCGCCATTAAAAATGTCACCCGCACGTAGTGCAAAGCTACCCGTTTTGCTCCCATCGATACAAACTTTGCCACAATTACCGTACGTCCTTGCTCATGTTACTGTAATTAAGGAATTAAAACACAACGGGGCAAATAAGTGACAGGGTGTGAATAATGATTGTTTTGCAATAATTCCATGTCCTGAGGTGTTTCATGCCTCTTAGAGAATTTTTATAGAATTATAGTTTGCCAACGCTGTCAATTTAATATTCATTAATTTAATCTTTTTATTTTGTAATCCGTTAATCATTTAGTGTAATGGTGTTTATGTTCGGTTGATATTTGCAAAATTATCGGTTATTAGCTTCTGTATCTGATCATCTCGCTTTATACCGTGAACAGCGGTATTGGCGACAAAAGTTTCATGTTGGTCAGGCTCTTGCGAGACTCTTTTTTTTTGTGTGTGTGTGTGTGTGTGTGTGTGAGTGTGTGTGTGAGAGAGTGCTATAGTTCTCACCGGTGGGAGAGGTTATATTTAACAGGATTTGAGTCCCCCGCTTTTTTGCCTCTCAGTGTTTTAAATAAGATGGGGGTGGATATCAAAGTTGGATTAGGGCTACTGAGCTACCCCACGCCTTGGCTTAGTCTTTCAGTAGGAGAATGAGGCCTCTCGCAGACGTTTGAAATTCATCCCTTGAAAATCCACCCAAACTGCACAAGTCCCCGGAATAATACACTTTCCATTATTTCATCGTCGCTAGCATCGGGCGAGGGTTCACACGAGTTCAAGCACACTGAATGTAAAAAAGAACATTTGAGACGTTATTAAAAAAACAAACAAACAAAAAAAAAAAAAACAGTGAAACTTTACCAATGAAGTCATTTTAAATTAAAATGCGGTTATGCTTATGCTTATGCTTACTGAACGTGTTGATTAAAATACTTAAAGAATCCAAAGGTCACTACCAAGCTAGCTAACATCAAGCTTGGTAACTTACTGTAAATCACTAATCAAGTTTATAATTGTGTTACGAGAACATTAACCAATTTAATAAATGTGCTAAAATGATGTTTTGAAAAAATGCCTCTTAACATGTGCACTGTTATGAGCAGTAGGCATGTCTCCTTAAGTAGCCCTCGAGGCTTTTCTTAAATGTATTTATCTTTCTTTCTCCATCTTTGAACTTGCACGTATTTACGTGTTTGGATCAGACGCAACGTTTCTGAGATTGACCCCAAACAGCCGCTGTATAAGAGCCCTCGTGTTCGTTGCCTCCACTTTATCTGCTCCGGTAATAATCTCACGACTCTGAGCTGGAGAAATTGCCCGGCTACAGATGTCGGCTCAATGCCTTCATCAGGAAGTGAGTGAAAGCAAGAGCATGAGCGAGGGGTTAGTGCCAATCAAGCTCATTTTAGCGTCCAAACTGGTGTCTGAAGTCATTTTTTTTTTTTTTTTCACCCCGTTTTGTGAGCAAAAACAGTCGGCGGTATTTATCTTCAAAAAACCACAAGAGGACACCCACTGCTCTGCTGCTTCGACAGGAAGTGTGTATATTTATGTGGGGTTGAGCGTGTGTCTATGCAGATGCATGTGCAAAAAAGACCCGTTTCCTGTGCAACAGACATCAAACCATTGCTTTGGTTAGGTTCGAACATCTAGAGCAAGACTGTAGCGAGCAGGAGCTGCGTCTGATTTCACTCTTTAAATCTCGGCCGTCAGGTGCGGCCGCGCTTAGTTGAAACGAAAGCCTGCAGTCAGATAAAATCGGACTCCTTTGCCCTAAAGTATTCAGATTGATCGTTCTTTAAAGCCATGCGAATAATTTTAAGCTTACCGGAAGAAACAAGACCTAGCCTTTAGGAGGATATAACTCCCAAGAACTTTAATTGATGTGGTTTAGTATGGAGAGAATGGTAAGTCCGAGAGCATGAAATCTCAGAGAAAAGATGAGAAGCTTTCGGAGAGAAGATGACTATTAGAGAAGGGGGGGGGGGATCCTTCACAGTGGTTTTCACCAGTGGTTTTTTTTTCCTTCTTCTCAGCTTACTGAAGGTTTTGTTTGCGCACCATGAGAACCATTTGCTACAAATAGAGCTTGGAACCTATAATTTAGTCCTCCAGAAGCCTCTTATGCCCCAGACCCTTCTATAATCTCATTAGTCCCAATCGTTCCATAACATTCCGGCAATCCATACCGTCCGTGCTCCTGATTGTAAAAAGTTTGTTTGTCAGTTTCGTGTCAATCATTTCTTCGTTTTAATTAACAAATTGGGACTGTATTGATTTTTTTTTTTTTTGGAGGATATCAGGGGGTCAATGTTGACACCATTGTGGCAGCTTTGCACTATGGGTCTCAGTTCCCTGCTTCCCAGAAGTGCCTAGGTTTTATTGGCTCTAAAATACCCACCCCCAACACACCCTCCGTCCATGTGGAGCGCCGGAACCCCCTCCCCGAGGGGCCCACTGGGCAAGTTCTCCCTAGAATGTAGGTCAACTACAGCTGCTTCCTAAGTGAATGTTTCGCTTTGCCTGTCACCTTCGATTACAACTCCAACATCTGGTTCGCAGGGTCAAGCAAATGCCAAGCCATTCATACTCCCTTTACGGCCGAACGCTTCACCAGGCTGGGACAAGCAAGGTAGAAAGCACTCTACAGTGATCCCTGGAATAACATCTAAAGCCCGTTAAAGTTTCCGCGATTACTGCAGTCTTTTACGATTATGACCTGTCACACTGAATGAAACGATCCCAATAACGTCTTGGCCGAATTCTATAACAGACTGCCAGACTGTACGATCCTCTTGACCTGTTCTGCGTATGTCATAAATAAGTACGGTCTGGGCTCAGGCAGATAATGGGCCTGCGTAAACGGAAACATTGTTCAAAATTATGTAATAAGGGTCGTCTTTTAGTCCTTGACCATTTATATTTAGGTTTTGCCGTCGCCTCGGTCATAGTTCTGGCTGTCTCTTGAGTTCCACATCATCCATACCAGAACCATCTTTGGTTGCAAAGGCGGTAAATCGTCCGTTGGCGAACGCGTCGAATTATGAATTCTAATTCAAACTCACGGCTGTCATGTCAATACACATTTCCAGCACAAACTCCAGATCCCAGGCTTCTGCACCACAGGCAACGACTTCTGCATCAAACCCAATTTCTTTCCAGCATCCTAATGAAATACAAACTCCACCTCAAGATCACAGTCACGCCATTAAGAACCTCACCCTCAACCTTGTTTCCAAATGACACGCTTCTTTTAAACGAGCCAGAAAAACATTCATTCGTTCAAGTCTTGCTCTCCGAGCTCTCCCCTTGTGATGATCCCACGCTTTTTCCTTATTGATCGCTGTTCTGGTTTTGACCGTGTTTTGTTCATTTTGAGTCCTCGAGTCTTGTTTTTTGCTTGGATCAGGGTGTGTTTTTTTTGTTTTTTTTTATATTGGATTTGCATTGCTGATTGCCTGTTAATAAACTTTGCCTCATTCCAGGCAGCTAGAATGTGCCATTTTTGTCCTTGGCAGCAAAATCATGGTGCCAAAAAAAAAATCACGCTGTATAAAGCCGGTTTAGAAGAACAGAGCACATACAGGCAGGGGAAGGATGAAGATGTTATCAGTAGAGACAACTTCTGGCAAGACAGATTAGTCTTGGGGAATTCTTCTGTATGCGAGTAAGGCCTTTAAGTGTCTCAAGACGTTTATATATCTCTCAGCCTACTGAGCTTGTGTACATCACCAAATCTTTCCATCTTCGCAAAGGTTTCTCAAGCCGAGGATGAGACATCGGACCATTTGGAACGTATTATTTTCTCAGGCTCACATTCTTAACAGTGTTTGCATGTTTTCATTTGTGAGTCGGATTCCTGTATCTGGGTGGCTACGAATTAGTCGAATAAAAATCACGCTGTTGGGGCGACCAAAAGTTGGACCTTAAATGCAAATTTCTCATTCATAACCCAGTATCATGCCCGTTCTGTTTTTACTTCAAACAGTGAAGACAGCGTAGAAATGAGGTAAGTAGCCTACAAATCACCGAGAAATGACATATTTGGGATTCCTCCAAAACGACATCATTTCGTAGATTGCCGTAAGTATACGTCCGCAAAGACGACTGACTACCCTACAGCGTGTAGCAGCAGACACACACACACACACACACACACACATACACACAAAAAAAAAATGTTTCCCAACAAAGGAGGCAACATCTGCTTGTGAAATCACAGACGAAGAGGGAAATTATCAGCCCACCCTTGAGCTGTTGGATATTTTGAGCTGGAATTTTCTCAAGGGTAGAGAGTTAGAAAGAGAACTGCTGATCTGGACAGAATACAATCGGAGTAGCACCTGAAAGGGTGAAATTACCCGTAAAATTACCGCTGACCAAACTCCATTTCTAACAAGTTGGCTTGAATTAAGGAACATAATGGAGGCCAGTTGGTGTCATGGTGCTGACCTGCGCTTGCCCTGCTTAGCTACTAGCGCATACTGTCTTTGCTCCACCCCCACCCCAAAGGACTCGGACATAAGGGCACGTTAAACTGGCCGGTTGCTATAGAAACCCCACGAGGACACTCTCTGCGGGACCAGACCTCCCCCTGTACTTATTAGCGGAGATGAGCTAACAGAAAGTGATTGCTTCCTCTGTCCCTTACAAAGACACTTTCACACAGCAAACAGCGCGAGCACACAACTATACAACTTGAACACAGTAGTCTGTTTGTGCAGAGCTAACCATCAGGACCGGTTTGTTCTCCCGTCCTGGGTGTTGGTGCTTCGTAATGTTGGACGTGTCACGGCCGACACTCTGAATGTGCATGTAATGAAATCGAAGGTGGTAATGACAGCTGAAATGTTTTGTGCTCTTCCAGAGACCTACGCGCAGAAGCGCGGCCCACAGGCGGCCCAGAATCTCCTGCAAGAGGAGGTGGCGCATGCCGACGAGCAGTCTGAGGTAAAGAGATTCAGTTTTTATCTTCCTCCTGTAATGCTGGTCGGTGCTAGCTCTGAGAAAAAAAAATAAAATTAAATTAAAAAATGGAAGTCAACCCACAGCATAATTCAGCATACCAGAGTGGAAATGGAGGGGGGTGGGGGGGGGGACTTGCTCAGAAATTGGTTAATGCTGTCAGGTTGACCCAGAAAAGCATGCTGAGATCTTTAGAAACATTAGGAACCTAATGTGTGCAAAGCTGTTTTCCAATTCCCGGCTGCATTCTGTGCTAAACCCCTTGTTGTGCTAAACCTGGCTTCTGAATATAACTGTCCAGTTTATGCACTTTGGTGGAAAGAAGCATTCGGATAAACGATGTCCATTGGGCCAGTGGTCACCAACCCTGTTCCTGGAGACCCACCTCCCTAAAGACGTTAACTCCAGCCATAATCCATCGTTGCCTTAAGGAGTTCCTGATCAACTAAAAGGGCGTGTTAGATTCTGGCTGGGGATAAAACCTTCAGGATGGTAGACATCGGTTACATGGTTACATTCGTTTTATTCGAAACGAGCTAGGACATTTGAAAAAATCTTTCAGGCTGAATGAGTCGACCACAGGAAAAATGGAAACCAGTTGAATCGGTTTTATACAAAGGCACTTCCTTTTGCACGTTCTTTTCAATATCTTCATACACCGTATCCATCATATTAATGCCTTCCATCCTGTTTGCTCGTTCATCGTGAACACATTTATCTCTTTGTTACTGCATGTGCATTTCCTGTTTAGTCCCCAGGCGACAGTCAGCTGAGCGGTGGACAGTTTCCACGCGTCGAGCCCGTTTACCGTGCGAATCTCAAGCAAGCCTGGTAGTCAGGTTTTTGCGCCTCACCTCATCACGTACGTACCATCTGGCCCTAAATTTCTCAAAAACGCTAAGAAGTGGCACAGTTGTAATGGAAGCAATGGTCAGATGATAAAACGCTGATGTTTGACTAAAACCGCCAAACCATTTTGAAGCCCACTTTATTTGGTTAAATTATTGATGGAAAGCACGAGCCCGTCGACACACCAGAGATAATCTAAAATTAATGCCAAAGTAACGTTCCAGTAAAAGCAGAACTGCTGATGAACGTTTACTGGTAATGCGTTCCAGATCTGTGGCGCGCAAAAACAAAAGACGTCTCCAAAACAACAAGACTCATGTACTGTACGGAACGTGGAGCAGGCTTGCACTAGACGATCTTAAGATGCGGTTTGGGGGGAAAAAAAAAAATTTATCAGGGAATCGGAAGGGTATGAAGGTTTGGTGCCATTTAAGAGATTTAAAACCCAGTAATAAAACTTTCGAATGTAGCATCAGCAGTACTATGGCCTTTGAAAGGGTCACAGAATGAATTAACGTGGCCTTGTGTTATATTTCCGCACTTTACCTCTGACAAGTCACAATTATATATGTTTATGTTTTCAGGGTAAGGTTCATCATTAGCTCTTTTTGTGGGTCAGCTTCAAATTGGGTTCAGCTTGATTTCCGTAGCACTTTTAACGATAGACATTGTCACGAGGCAGCTTAAAAAGAAACCCGGATGTCGATTCCCTAATGAGCAAGGCAGCTTCGACTGTTCGTGGCGCACGGCAAATGCAGCATAATCAAACGAGCTATTTTTATCCATCTCTAGCCGCCACTCTTCTTTCGCCGTGGTTTCCTTTCAACGTCACGAGTGCGCGCTTTCGCGCGTTAAATAAAGAATGCGTCGTTTTTACATCCTGCTTGATTGTCACTCCAAAGATCCCCCCCCCCCCGCTATATTCAATATTTAATCTTCTTGCATTGGGAAGCCTCCAGATCAAAGCACATGAAGCAATCCAGGGATGTCAGGTATCCAATTACCATAAACCTGATGCTATTACATTTGCCGTAATCGAGTCATGGGAGAGGATAGAATGTGCACATTTGCTGAGCAGCATGAAGATGACCCCGTCCTGCTGGTGCGGCACCAAAGCTGATTAAAAGAACCTTATCGAGTTAACAGACCATTATGGCTTAGCTTAAATTGCTCGACGAAAGCAACACGAACCATTAGAAAGGAGCTAAATAGTGTTGCGCGCAGCAGTGCTTCGGAATATGTACACGACTCTCTTGCAGTCAGATCTCGCCAGCTCTTCGGCCGGTGTGCACCTGATCGATCGAAAGGGCATAAATAAACATCCTGCTTTTCAGCCCACTGTCAAGGCCTGACTGACAGCCCTGAGACTTCGAGTCATTAAGCTGCACTGCTCTGATCGATGGCCGGGCTAAATGGATAGTCACCTTGTCCCTGGTGTAGCTGTCAACCAGGTACGAGCGGGCAGCGTTTTGTCGGAGGCGAACGTCTCCGTGGCCTATCCATTTACCTTGCGGATTAGAGCCATTGATTTCCTTTTGGCGCAGACAGACCGAGATGCAACGTGCTCTCGTTATAAAACAGACGCACTAAGCTGCGCAGTATATAATTACGTGACACAGACGCAGAAACGAAGCGTATATTGACCCCGTAACATTTTCTAGAAGCTAATCAGTTCATTAGTTAATCCCAAAGGCAGTCAGGTTACGGGTCTTGACTAAGGATTTAATATCAGAATTTCTCAGTATTTACACCTCAGGCTTGCGCACTGTTCAGAAGTTGTGCAGGAGTTACACGAGTGGCGAGGAGTTTGACTGAAGAGGCGTGTCACAGTTCCTATACACACAATTCTGACCTTCGACTTGAAGCAACATTTCTGTAATGCCGTACTCCACCAGATCGTTTATTGGTATTTTTATTTATTTATTTTTTGTTAATTTGCCAAAATCACATCGGTAAATGAAGCATGATACACCAGCTAATACCCTGCACACACGGTCTTAATTTAGCATCTGGTGAAAAAAAAAGCATGCTAATAGGATGTCCTGGATCAAGTGCTATTTTATTTTACTAGGAAATAATGTGAGCATTACTAGACCCTGATTAGATGTTTATTTCCTATCATCATCGTATTAGCATTTTTATTGTCCCTTTTAAGCTGTCGCTTGCTTTTAGGTTGCATCGTATTATGTTCGACAGCAGCATAAACACCAATCCGTCTTCAATTTCCGTCTCCATTATCTATCCCTTATTATTTATTATTATTTTTATTTTTTTTTATTTTTTAGCTTAAAGGCAAGTGCTTATGTTTAAATCTTAACAGTGGTCTGTTGAAAAACACTGTCGCGGATGCTTCTGCACAAGAAACATCTGGCAAACCCAAATTTGCCTAATGTGGATGGGCGGACCAAAAAAAAGCAGCTGCGTAACCGAACTCTCAATATGGATAACTGTCCCCGAGTAGATAACGGTGCAACTGTGGAATTCTGAATTTGGCCCTAACGGCGCAATGGAGAAGAATGGCTGCTTTTGATCAGACAAGCTCCAAATGGATGAGACGCTTTGTCTGAGCAGAGGGCAGAAGCCACTGATTTATGGCACGCTATGAGCAGTGCATCGACACAGACGATATTGTGTGTGCCGGGGTGGCACAATCAGAGCGAGGCAGCTAGAAGACACAGCTATCATCAATAATTTAATTACCCCATACTGGGCTGGATAAGGTCCTACCACCTGCTCCCTGGAACAGAATCTCCTGTAGACACATGAATATCATGTTAAATTAATCACATGCCGTGATCACTCAACTGACTTGTGTGTACAGACGTGTTAGTGTATTGAGTCCAGTTCAGGAACTCTTGAGGTGTGACGATCAGGAAGCGTGTACATGAGTGACAAATGTTTTTTTTTTTTTTTCTTGTGAATGTTTGCGTTAACAGTGAATTCCTTTTTTTTTTTTTTTTTTTTTTTTTTAATATATTATTATTATTGCGCTCAAAATAACCAAAAATGTGGACGAGTCAAAGAATGCTGCATGCTTTTGAATCCTGTCCGACTTCCTGGTTCCTGATAGCTGTTTATTTTTCTTCTTTTTTTTTTAATTTCTCCACAGGAGCTCCTGAAGAGATTCATGGACGGCCAAGTCCCACTGGAGGACTTCCTGGATTCCTTCCAGAGCTTCAGGAAGACGTATCACATCCGCCGTGCACAGGTTGAAAAGATCCAGGAGCTCAGCCGGCCTGAGAGGAAACAGACCAAGCGTGCGGAAGAGGAGGAAGAAGAGGAGCGGAAGACAAAGGATCAGGGGTCGAAGGAGCTCCGGCCAAATGGCATTACCTCCCACGGGTCAGCTCGCATCTTCCAGGTGCGTTACGGCCTCACGCCGGCCATCCTGGTGCCGCTGTCTACGTCCTCAGCTCCAGCCACTAGCTTTCCTCCTCTGGACTCATGCCCAGGACAGCGGCAAGCTTTAGGGCACGGTGCCCCTCATCCGTGCCCTGGGCAACCCGTGGGCCTCAGAGTGATAGGACAATTACCCGGCTGGCCCATCAGACCAGTGCGGTTACAGCAGCTCTACAGGCCCAGTCCACATCAGCACGAACCTCCATATCGATAACGTCCAAACACTGTGCATCAGTAACGTCTGACTTGATGTGCTCAGAGACCTATGAGTTAATGTAAACGTTTTTCATCGGTCAGCACGAAGATCGCTTTCATCCACCTTAAAGGGAGATGACCGGAAAGCCATAAAATGTCTTGTCTATGTCGTGAACAAGCCAGTGGATTACACAACTCCAGGGCGTCTCTGTCATTGTTGCCTGTTTCGTGTCGTTTTGTTTTCTTCCTGTCCCTTTTGTCGGGATATGGCTGCTGCTTTTGTGAGGGAGTGAGCGTCGTTAAGACACTGATTTCTGACTGGAAGGACTTGTTCGATGCCAATGATGTTCTGAGAAATGCCAGGCTAAAGATATTGCCTTGTTATGGTGATGATCAATAAAGTCCTATTATAATGTTTATTATAAACCAATTATTTCAGTGATCCGAAGCTCATTCATGTCCTTTGTAGTTTGTCGACCAATGCACTCTCATGCGTTCTCAAAAAAGAAAGGAACCAAACTGTAGCTTTCATTGTCCCTGCAGTGGAGGCGCTAAGGGCAAGTTTTGTTCTTTTACTGTGTATCTTTGACTTGGCAATGTGAATATAAACTTTAAAGTGTTACTCCAAAAGCTAATTAACGGTACAAAACTGGCCTTGAAAAATGACATTACATTCACGTTACTGTGAAAAAGATACACGCGAAGGAACGGTACGGTTTAGTTTAGTTGAAGGTTTTCCCCTGAAAATTCAGTTCTGTAGATTTTATTATTTATTCATTACGTGTGATACACATGCACTGAGCGTGCTGGTCCCAGGCTTTGCAAAAACCCTTTGCTCGCGAACGCTGCTGTCAGAAGTGTGGGCCTGTCTCACCAGATACTGACAGATTCATTAACCAAAATTGATTACAGCTTTCCAAATAAATTGGGGCAAGCTACAGAAATGAATGCGAGCCTGTTCCCACATTATTCAGTCTGGAAGTCATATCAAAGAGGGCAGAATCTATTTATTTATGGAAATCCTGTCTTAAAACGGAGCGCCTTTGCGTCATCTTGAAATTTCCGCTTGTTTGCTGTGACTAATAAGACTGGTTTTAATTCCCGGCACAGAATATTCCGTAGTTATTTAAGAATAAAATGTACTTTTCGTGTCACCGTGTAGATGGCGCCTGCTTTGTGGACAGTAGGGTTCGGCAAATCAGACATGGAATCATGCGAGTGTCCCGGGAAACCGCCGGTACTCACGTACCGTTTGCATTTGTGCCAGCTGATTGATTTTTCTCGCTTCCCCTCGTCGTTTTATTTTGAGTTGGCATAGAGTTCAATAAATACACAGTGAGGCCAAAAGTATGTGGATACCTGACCATCAGCTCCAAAAAATAGTAAGCACACAATTGTACAGAGGTTCTCATAAGCTGTAGCGTTACAATTTCCCCTCACTGGAACTAAAGAGCCCAAAGATGTTTCAAAGCAAGACCTATGAAGACATGGATTCCCATGTTTGTAGTCTGCACAGAACTTAAGCCACAGGTTTTACAGTGTGTTTTACTAAATATGGGACTGTTTTTTTTGTTGTTTGTTTGTTTTTTCCATTTTTTAGCGCTCTGAAATTCTCGATTCTGATTGGCCAGAAGTTGTTGGCAAACTTTCCAAAACAGCAGCAATACCAGAATCTAAGCTTAATAATAAAATGATTTTAAGAAGTGTTTGTTGCACAACAAGGGACACCTTTAGTCACTGATATAGTGAATTTTTTTCTGTAAGGAGTCTCCAGCGTCAGTGCTTTGTAACAAACTTAGTAAGGACAAAGTTGGTCTTCAACAGACAAAGGGTGGTTTCTCACGACAAGCTGCTTTTTTTCTGGCTCTTTAAAAATGTCAGTGAACGACTGGCTATATCTACTCTAACGTAAGCGATAACAGGAACTACCTTGATTCATGCATGTTCCATTACAGTCCATTATATGTAATTGCAATTTGTCAAACCTTGGCTAACTGCCGTGATATAAGAGGAATACGATATTTCAGCACATCCAGTTGATATTCGAAAGCTCAAGGTATAACCTTTAAAGTATAAGTATGGGTTTTATAGTTCTGACCTTGCCCGACGAGTTCCTTCTTCGTTTCAGTGTTGCTATAGCAACAGCCCGCAGTATCTACGGAGATATAATTAGCGTTTTGTCCATTGTTTCTTAAATGTCTCTGCACTGCAAGAGAGAAAACTTTCATCCTGATGGCACAAAGGTTGCTCGAGGAGACGAACTTCCTGTTCCCGTGGTGATGCCGGAGAACAAACAGGTGAGGAAATCCTAATTCGAATTCCGTCTTGAATGGTTGCATGCGGC
>JAOVYU010000036.1:12741491-12752547 GCA_025674565.1 Synodontis membranacea | reverse complement strand
ATATATAAATGCACATAACACATTTGATTCTATTGCAAGTAGATATTTTTGCATGAATGTAAAGAACAGGATACTACTGTAACATTCAGAATCATTTTGCACAGACGTTGCTTAGAGCACTAAAGAGATCGTAGACGGGCATACAGTTTGTGTACCGTTCTCATACTGTTCTACATAAGTTTTGTGATAATAGCTCAGTTCTAACCCTGACAAATGACTGAAAAATTATTCAAGTCAATCAATGGGAATCCAGTTACAGATGATCACAAAGATACAGTACACATCTTGTTCTAGCATAAGAAAATGAAAGATTAACTGCACAGTGCGCCCTATTGATGACCACGCCCCCAGATTTTGCAGACATTTTTCAGACATCTCCAGAATCTTGTAATAAAAACATAGCTTTGAAGGTTTGTGTGAATTTCTTGCTGTCTGTTCAGAATTTATTGAGAACTGTAACAGCCACGTTTTGAAGACCTGTGAAAAACTTAAAACTAGAAGTACAAAAGTAGGTTTTGTAAATTATTCAGTTAAAAATAAAAAGGGCAAAGCTAAACAAAGCCTAAATTAACCAATGAATCAGATGGTGAATTTGGATCATTTCATAACTCAGCGAAAAGTGCAGAAAATATATTTGAGTATAAATATTTTAAGCTTTTACAGCGCCATCTGCTGGCAGACAAACATTAGGGTTTTTGGACAATGCTAAATTTACACGAACACAAAATAATAATAATAATGATAATAATAAAAACAACAATAAAGATATGCGTGTGTGCTCTTGAAAATTCACTTCATTCTAAGAAAATAAGAACACTACTACTACTACTAAGAAGAAGAGCAATAGTATTATTAGAACTAGTACTAGTACTATAACTTCTAGAATAATATTATTATTATTATTATTATTATTATTATTATTAGAACTAGTACTATAACCTCTATAAAAATAATAATATTAATAGGAAGAAGAACAACAGCAATAGTATTATTAGAACTAGTAATATAACTAAAAATAATATAGAACTAATAATAATAGTAACAGTAACAACAACAACAATAATAATAACAATTCTACTACTACTTCTACTAGTAACAATGATACTACTACTACTACTAATAATACTAGAATGAGGAAGAACAACAGCAATATTATTATTAGAACTAGTACTAGTACTATAACTTCTATAATATTAATAATAATAATAATAATAATAGGAAGAAAAAGAACAGCAATAGTATTATTAGAACTAGTACTATAACTAATAATAATATTAGAACTAATAATAATAATAGTAGTAACAACAATAAAAATAAGAATAAGAATAATAACAATTCTACTACTACTACTGATAATAATAATAGTAACAGTAACAACAACAATAATAATAATAAGAAGAATAAGAATATGAATAAGAATAATAACAATTCTACTACTAATAATAATAATATTTTTTCTGGTCATTTCCGGTGAGGTTCTTGCCGTCAGGGCGCTCGTGTATTGTTTCACGCGCAGCACATTGTCCCATTGTCGCTGGCTTCCCGCTCGTGTATTGTTCACGCGCAGCACACTGTCGCTGGCTTCCCGCTTTTGTTTGCGTTTGTTTTGGACTCGGCTCAGCGACGCCTCAGCGAGCAGCTCAGCGGACTCACCGCGGACTCTCACTCCGGGACAGGTCCAACACCTCACGGTCGTCTATAAGGGGGGAAGATGGTTTTGTCAGCAGTTTACCTCACTGTGAGCTCATGGTTAATTGGGTGTTTTGTCGCTGTGAAGCTGAACTGCTAGAGTCTGTGAATAACTGAAGAGCTGCTACTGCTGCTGCTAGGTGGCTAACGCTCAGTAGCTAGATTAGCCGAGTTAGCTTCGGTGTAAAAGATGCGAGGTGGTTTTTAAGCGAGGATTAAACCCCCTTGTAGAGGGGCTTGTGTTTAACAGAACGAGCTGGGTTATTCTCCTCAGATGAACCCGCTCAGCTGGCCTGACAGCTGTTAGCTCGCTTGGGGGAATTTTTATTTATTTATTTATTTATTTATTTATTTTTAGCTATAGTTTGCGTTTCCACACGAGAACCGGTGTGAGGAGAATGGCCACCGCTTCCGGTTTCTCTTCTGGAGTGAGCGGCTCGCGGAGCGGCCCGTCTCTGTCTGTGTCGTCGTCCGGAGCGGGCGGCCAGGCGCAGGGCATGGCGGCGGTGTGGGAATGGCAGGATGATGCGGGTTCGTGGCGGCCCTACAGCGGCCAGGTCAGCTGCTTCATAGAGCAGTGTCTCCAGCATCACCGGAGCGCAGGCCCCGGGGTCACCACCATCTCTCTGGGGCAGAGTGACCCGAGCCTGGCCGCCTACATCATCGACATCCCGAGCCTCAAGCAGTTCCGACAGGACACCGGTAAGTGTGACGTCAAAGTGATTAATTTAAAAGTGATTATTGACACACAGTGCACAACAATGAAATGTGTCTTGTGCATATGTGAAGTGACACACAGCAGGGGGGACAGCTATTTTTTCAGCGCCCGGGGGGAGTGCTCGAAGGCGGTACCTTGCTCAGGGTACCTCAGAGGTACCTTGCTGCCCCTGGGAATCGAACCTGCAGTCTTTCAGTTAGAGGGCCGCTTCCCCAACCATTAGGCCACCATCTGCCCCAGCTGCCTTTGAAAGCTTAACTTTCAAAGCCACATCATTAGGACACTTTTCATGGATTGGGGTGCCAATACATACGACGAGCCCCTGGATCGTGCAGTTCATTTTCACTTCCCAGGGCAAACCATTTGCAGCCAGTGACACTGCATAATTATAAAGTAAATTCCATCTCCTTGAACCAGGAGCCATGGAGCTGTCACGTGCTACCACTCACTACAGATTAAAAATAATAATAAAATCAGCCACTGATTTTCAGTGCGAGAACAGCCAGTCAACTTTTCAAAAGAAGATAAAAGACCATATTTTTTGTTTTTTTTTATTAAGGTTTGAATTTAATTCACGTGACCAGCTAACAGCCGGGTAACTTCAGGAACTCAATAATAATAATAATAATAATAATAATAATAATAATATAACACTGGTGAATTGTGATTTCCTTCACTGTAAACAAAGTTTTGGTTTTCCTGGCTGTGTCACACAGACCCAAAATTGAAAACGACTGATCTGGTGTGCGCATGGAAAATCTAGAAAGGTTTTCACAATATTTGGATTTAATTTTTGCTGTGTGAGGGAAAGAACCTTGTCAAAGCGAATCCGTTAGTCTTTAATCCGAGACCCGGGACAGTCAGTACAGCGTGACAGTGCTGGGCCCCCCCTCCTCTAAGAAGCATTCTCATGACGTCTGATTTTCAGCAGAAAGAGAGCGTGTATAATCAGAACGATACTGAGCCAATACAGTTAAAGGGCAACACAACTCTTAGTCTGTGCTGACTTTGTGAAATCCCTGACAGTTGGCCTTTTCCATTGCATCGAACGCAGTACAGTAGCGCCCTAAGTTCTCTTACCACAGCAGTGACCTTGTTTTTGAAAGCCCCGTGACACCTGCACTCCCCGAACAGGATGGACGAGGGAGGAAATAATAGCAGGAAATGTGCTTCAGTTTCAGACAGGAAGGACAGTGGTTGGAGTAACTCTTTGAAGTTGCACTTAAAAATAGTGCTTAAGCAAATTACAAGGTAATTTTAGGCATGTTTTGCATTTTTAAGCCAAAAAAAAAAGAAAAAGCAGTGTATTTCGGTATACTCTTTTTA
Source organism: Synodontis membranacea (assembly GCA_025674565.1). Taxonomy (NCBI): domain Eukaryota; kingdom Metazoa; phylum Chordata; class Actinopteri; order Siluriformes; family Mochokidae; genus Synodontis; species Synodontis membranacea. Next base: position 12,748,814 of record JAOVYU010000036.1, on the reverse strand, counting down.
TGTCGCATTTGAGGAAGAACAAAAAGAGACTAAAAGGCGTGCAAGCCAGATGTACAGTCACTACTGTGTCACTGAATTTATTTAAAAAAAAAAAAAGAAAAAAACATTTAAGCTCATTTTTTATTTGGCAGCTTGCCCATCTTGGACAACATCTTGCTTGATTTGTCTGTCTGTGCTACTCTTATCTTTGATGTCTCTCTTTTCTGCAGGTAAGATCCGCTCGGTGCGACGCAGCGTGTTCCCTCAGTCGTCTGTACTGGTCAGCGGGGCGCTCTGGGAATGGGCCAACGACGAGGGTGGATGGACAGCGTATGAAATGCATACCTCTTGTTTGCTGGAGCACAGTTACCTGGCGCGCCACACCACAGCTGACTTGGGACCACATGGTCATAACTATGTGGTGGACTTCACATCGCTCGAACAAGTCAACAAGAGCTCTGGTTATCGGCGGCGCGTGCGCAGGCAGGCTGGCACTCCGTACCCTTCTGCAGCAGCCTCAGGCACAGGCTCAGTCATCCACTCAGGCCCAGCGTGCACGTGCCAGCAGTGTTTGAGCCACGGACCCATGCCTGGCCGCTCGCGCCACTCTTTCTCAGCTGCAGCCGGCCCATCCTCAGCATACTCTCCGTATCCCAGAAGGCCACTCTCCGTAGGGAACATGGCTTGGGGAGGGCCCTGGAGCCCAGCGGCTACGTCTATGGCTCAGCCTCCAGGGCCAGTGCAGTCCTTTCCGACCGCTCCCAATGGCTTAAGGTGAGATTGACTGACTGGGCTGGGAGTAAATCCAGATGTCAAGCTTGAATGCGGGCTGTTTGACTTTAAAATTAGCTGGAATCTGACCTAGACAGGGTTCTTTAAGATGGTAGGCTTAGAATTGATGATATGGCGTAGCATTTCTCTTCCTCTTGCATTTCTGTTCTTCTCAACGTCTCTGCTTTGATGCTTTTATAGAAGACAGGATTGCACTTTTCCGGTGTGAGGTCTGTTGGATTTGAATCAACTTCCCTTTCTGACACTCATCTGACATTCAGAGTGTTGAACTTCCACTTCTTATTTTTACAGCCCCTGTCAACACTTTTCTCATTCGCTCCTTACTGCTGTCTTTAGCCTCAGTGCTGGATTGAAGAGATTTTTTGAACTTTGTTCAGGAAAGGCTTTGAGTTAGAGTTAAGTTAGAGGTGCTTACGCTTTGTGCGTAAGTGTGAGCAAACCTACAGAAAAAGGAAAAAAACCTGACCTTGCCAAGCTTCACCAGCAAAACTCACAACCCTGAATGGTTAATAAGAGACATAAAGTATGGCAGTTAAGTGAGATGCCAGTAAAGCTAATTTTAATCGTTTTAACCATATAGGATGCATGCACCTGCTCCTGCATGTACTGCTGCTAAGCTCTGGTCAGAGAAATAACCCTGCAGCACACAAATCACAGCGCTACCCTGTTTATCTGCTGTCATTGTCCACCAAGCCTGTAGTAATGTGCCCAAAATAGACCAAGACTAAATTCAACGTTCATGACCTGTGTAAATAAAGTACTGTGGAGTACTTTACACTTCACTTCATCCCTACCTGCTTTTCTAGCATTAGTACTTTCTATGAGTTGTATAGATTGGCATTGAGACACTGAACGCCCACATGGTTCTGATCCGGCAGAAGATCTGAGTATGTGGCTTTTAGTTACTATTAAATCACCACTATGGATGTATATATTTTAAATCTACCATTGGTAAATGCTTTTTTTATTCATTTGTTTGACTCCAGGTACAAAAAGGTATTGAAGTTGTATAAAACATAAATAAAACCAGAATGCAATGATTTGCAAAATCCTTTTTGACCTATATTCAATTTAATACAACCCTAATACAAGATATTGAATTTTTAAACTGTAAAGTTGTTTTTTTATGTGTAAATGTGCACTCATTCTGAATTTGATTCCTGCAACACATTCCATAAAGTTGGGACAGAAGCATGTGTACCGCTGTGTTACATCACATTTTCTTTGAACAGCACTCAGTAAGCGCTTGCTTAAGTTTTGAAAGTGAAATTCTTTCCCATTCTTTCTTGATATAAGACTCCTGTTGCTCGGACTGCTGAGTCCGAGGGCCCTTTTGTTGTATTTCGCGCTTCATATTTCACCACACACAGATCTGGACTGCAAGGAGGCCAGTCTAGTACCAAAGCTGTTTTAATAAGAGCATCTTCTTGGTGGAATAAGCAGGGATGTCCCTGAAAAAGACGTCGTCTGGATGACAGCATATTTTGATCCAAAACCTGAATGTACCTTTCAGCATCAGTGGTGCCTCCCCAGAGGTGCATGTTACCCATGCCATGGGCACTAACACACGCCATACCATTACAAATGCTGACTTTTGATCTTTGAGCTGGTAATAATCTGGATGGACCTTTACCACTTTAGCCCGGATGTCCATGATTTCCAAAAACGGTTTGAAAGAGGGACTCCTCTGACCAAAGCACACTTTTTCTTCTCAGATGAGCTCAAGCCCAGAGAAGTCGGCATCAGTGGATGTTGAGGCTTTTGCTTTGCATTTGTAGATGCAATGGTTTTCCAAAGTGTTCTCGAGCCCATGCAATAATGTCCTTTATACAATCGTGTTGGGTTTTAATGCAGTGCTGTCTGATGGACTGAAGGTCACACATATTCAGTGTTGTTTTTCAGCCTCTGGAGTCTCTGAATCTCTTGATGATGTTATGGATCGAAGATGCTGAAATCCATAATTTCCTGCGTTAGCATGTTGGGAAATTGTTGAAAGTGAACCTCGCCCCATCCTTGCTTGTGAATGACAATGCCCCTTTCATACCTAATCATGAAATTTTCAACTGCTTCCATCTAATCCATTAACCTGTGGAATGTTCCAAACAGGTGTTTTTTTTTTTTGAGCATTCAACAACTTTCCCAGTCTTTTGTTGCCCAAACTGTCCAAACTTATTGTAAATTCATGATGGGTGTACATTTAAAAAAAACAAAACAAAACAAAGTTTATCAGCTTGAATAAATCATGTTGAATGTTAGCGTTCAAAATTAGGCTGCCAGGCACGATTGGCTAAATGAAACAGTTCCGCAGTAACTGCAAAATGCGTAAATGAAGAGCAGTTTACAAACGTATGCTAAAATGGGTTTCTATGGTTTGTTACATTTTATCACATCCTGATGGGGATGAGTTAATGGCGATGAGTCATCTTAAAAGTAGGCTTGTCTGTGTGTGTGTGTGAGAGAGAGAGAGAGAGAGAGAGAGTGTGTGTGTGTGTGTCATTAGGGAAATTACATGGTCAAGTGCACCAGTGCAACCTCAGTCACTGATGAAATGAAAATGAAATTAACTAACATGGCATGGCTGAAGGGGTATAATAGAAAATCTCCTGTACTGATAACTGTATCCAGTCTAACACCGTTATCTAGTTCTTTAAGCAATGTGTGCCATGTGGTGTGTGGAGAGAAGGGCAAAGACAAGTCCTTGGATTTTTGCAACAATTGTTTGCATTCCATCAAGCAGGTCAAACTGACAACCAGGAAAAGCCTGTTTTTAGAGAAGAGTTATTAAGGGGACATCCTTCACTGCTTATGAGACAGACGCACTAAACGCTCGGGCTTTTAAGGCTAGACCGATGTGACGTGATGTGTTGAATTACTGCAGAGCTGTGGTTGATGAAAGTCAGTCATTCTGACCAATCAAATCCTAAAAATGAATGGCATGCAGATTCCTTTATAATTGATTATTATTTCTATTTCCACAGCATCCCATCTATTCCCTTACAGCTGAACGGCTCCAGCAGTGTGAGTGCAGCCCTGGCAGGTACTGTTCACACACACACACACACACACCTCCAAAAACAGTTTTTTTTTTTTTTCCATGTGTCTTTGTCTTTTGTTTCTCTACCCCCAAAATGTATGCTGTGACTTGTACCATGCAGAAATCGTCTTTCTTGTGAGTGTCAGTCAGTCAGTCAGTCAGAGAACCAGGTGAAGATTCCCCTGCCAAGTACATTAGTGTGTATCCTTGACTTGGCTCAGATATTGTGATAGAAAGAAAAGAAAAGAAAAAACCTCCAAAGGTTTCCCCAAGCATAGATCATCAGCCCAGATCATCACTGTGGTATATTCTAGCTTTATTTTTTCTGGATACGTTTGTAATAACATCCAAAAGCTTTCCTCATCTCAGCTTTGCTCTTGTAAAAATCTTGACATTATGTGAAATCTGCTGTGTATTACAGGTTTTTTTTTTTTTGGGTCTGATTTTACCACCAGGTCATACAGCAGCCTAGATATTATAGTTTTAAGATTGGAGTTGACAGGATCTTGGGGGAATTGAGGTATCTGCAGTTTATCTACAAGAAAGAAGGAGCTCTTCGAAAGACAGAACTAGGATAACGAGCCGTTTGCCGCCTCTGTGGTAGTCTGACGGTAGAGCTCGCTAAAGTGCAGTCAGGTGGATGACACTCACTGTCAGATTTCCTTAACGTCAAGGGATGCTCCAAATTCACGCCCTCATCACAGCATGCAACCACCCCCTCACATGTGGTTGGCCTGCTCCACTTTTTGGCTCATCACTTTTCCTCTCCTCCACCCCTCCCTTCCCTCCCTCCCTCCTTCCTTCCCTCCCTCCCTCCCTCCCTCCCTCCCCCGCATGTTTTCCGCCTGGCTCTCGGGGCCGGCTGTCCAGGCATGGCTTCCATTTTGATGTCAGCAGCAGGAATGGGAGTTCGCTTCATGACCAGCCCCTCCGGCAGGCCCAGCCAAGCCCAGGCCAGCTCCGTTAAGAGGGCAAAGAGACAGCACAGGACAGGTAGCTAAGCCGTGCCAAACCTAAACACCAAACCCCGCACCCCTGAACTGCCCCTACTGCCCACACCCCTCTTTTCTTCTCCTCACACGATTCTGCTGCTTGCTCTAAACACCACTTTGTTTTGTTTGTGTTATTTACAGAAGATTTTGTGCGTGTGTTGTGTGTGTGTTTGTGTAGCTTTAGATTTTGTGATTCATTGTCAGTCTGTAGAATAATGAACCTTATGATCGTGCATGCGCAGTCACTCTGCCGTTTGCCGTGCCTGCGTCACTTTTCTGTTTGTGTTCATTCATCGTTTGTTTGTGACACGCATGTCCTTTAACTTGTGAAACTAAACGTACATCTTGAGCAGTGTACATAACATATATCACGTCAACACCATTCTGCGCTCTGCTTGGCCGCTTTTAAAATCATTTAGGCAGGGAGATCTGACGAGGTTCAGACAAGACTGACACTTACAAGCAAGCCTAACCCACTTCCTTTTAATATCCGCTAACAACACCATTTCAGTGTCAGAGCGGTTATTTCAGTGTTTGTCAGTTCGCTGAACTTGTACAGTGCAGTACACTAGAATCCAGGGGACCTAAACCGCTGCTTATTGCAATTCAAATTCCTCACAATAGCTTGACTATTACTCTGGGAAAGTAGTACCAGATGATTTGTCTTTAGTAATCGTATTTACTTTGGAGCCAGTTGTGCATGCAGGAAGCGGCGCTGGCGCAAATAGAAGCGAAGCACTTTCCCAGAGTACGCCTTGCTAAACTGCTTAACGTCTCAGCGCAACACTTTGTACTGTACCGAGTTCACACATGGTTTCTGCTCTAAATGTGCAGTGACACTTTCTTTTGTCCTCTCCCCCCCCCCCCAGTTTAGAACTTTGGTTACTGAGAGTCTACCAGAAAATAACTTAGCATTTTTTTTTTTCTGAGCTAAGCTGCGACAAATTTGTAGATATTCTTCAGCCCCGTGAAAGGATGCTTAGCTTTTGGATGCGTATAAAATGTTTCCGTTGTGTGTCCTCAGCTGCCCAGAAACCCGAAGAGGTCGTTAAGAAATACATGGAGGAAGTGCGGGCGATCCCCGATGAGGTATGAGATACACGATCTTATCAACTGTTTTGAGATGTTTATTACTTGCTATATCACAGCAGTGTGTACCACAACAGGTGTTTTATTCCTTAATTAATAATGATAATAATGTGACTTTCGTTCAACTAAATGCTGATGATATGCAATTATAATGCAAGTAATGAAGTATAGCCAGTCCTTGTCACTGTAGTTCAGTGCTTTTTTTTCTCTCCGGGGAAAAGTGAGGCATGTTGTGTCGTTTCAGGATTGCATGATTTGCATGGAGCGTCTGTCGTGTCCCTCCGGCTACGACAGCCCCGAAGGGGGCAGCCAGACCCTGCAGCCCAGCACCGTGGGCAAGTTCACCAAGTGTGGACATACCTTACACATGCTCTGCATGCTGGCCATGTACAACAACGGCAACAAGGTATGACTCCTTTCCCTAAGGAGTTTCACAACAGAAACTGATTGATCTCTATTTCAGTGTCAATGGTTCCAGTAGTCTACTTTTAAATACCTGGTCAAGAACTAATGGTATTTGGGGATGATCAGCTACATATGGCGTTCTGTACAGTGGAAAGTATAAAAGCAGGTCGATTGATTATTCATTTGTGTTGTCACAAGCAGCATAAAACGTAAGTACACACATTGGGCCTCTTTGTTGTGTGTAAATATCCGTGTAAGCCCAACTGAACTAAAAAACTTCGTAAACGCTGATTTTGTTTAGTATTCGCATCTGTATGTTGATAAATGGCAGTCGGTGCATGTGCACACCACAGCCATAACTCCTAGCCTTTAAAAAGCTAAGATCACAGAGTGAAATGGCTATTAAACAGCCAAAAAGAGAAGAATTTCTCTGAACCAGATGTTAAAATGCTTTAGAGTCACATCTAGGAGAATAAAAAAATAGTATTTAGTAGCCAAGTCACAGCACATGAAACTGTGTGTGTATAATATTTCTTTAACGTAATTAGGCCTGAAAAGATTTAATCTGTGTGTGTTTTAAATAAATAAGCGATTTGTACATGAAAGTGTAACCCATGTGTAATAATGCAGTAACTCATGACATATATGATTGAAATTCAGCACTTTTTTAATCATCAGGATACTTCTTAGGAAGTGTAAAGGGTCATATGAATGATTTCCACATAAATTCATTCATGACTTGACAAATGAGTCTCAGTGATTTTATGGCACAAACAAGTATACTTAGTGTTTTAAATAGAGGTTTATATTGATTAACACTTCCAGCAGACCTGGGGTCAGGGGTCTTTAGATGTGCAAAGTACACAATGGCAGATATCAGAAATGGCCAGGACAGCTTAATTTCCTGTCCTGCTGTGTCCGTCGATCTGCATCAGCTCAACTGTAGAGGACTTTCTTTTTTTTTTGATCAGAGTCTTTTTTTTATTGGAAGTATTAACAAGTTACATATACATACATACATTGTACACTATT
>JAOVYU010000036.1:12716651-12729136 GCA_025674565.1 Synodontis membranacea | reverse complement strand
TTCGCCATCCGCAACACCAACATGTTTTCTTTTTAAGTGTTCGTGCATGACTGTGGTACTGCCATGCCATGAAAGCTCGGTCTTGCATAGCGTGCAGGTTACCGTCTTCTTAGAGGCGTTTAATGTAAATTGCTCCCATACCTTGGAGGACTTGGGGCGCACGCTTTTTCCTGAAGACGCTTCTGTAACCTCCATTGCGAGCGGCTGTGTATCTGTGTGTATCTTTGTGTATTTGTGCATCTTGTGGTCACGCTCCCCCGTAACGTGAGCAGCCCAACTAATCGATAACAGCATTCGTTGACAACGAATTTCATTATCGATAATTATCGATTTTATCGATTAGTTGTTGCAGCCCTAAATCAAATTTTGACTTCTTTATTGAGAAAAACAGCCCGGTTAAGAACTGCTGCCTCAGAGAAAACCGCCGCAGTCGTTGCCTCTTTACTAGACCCATAATACTCCTCCCTTAGAATCCCGTATGTTGGGCTTCTATCCGCATGAAGGTGACATATTCGCAGACGTTCTGCGCCTTGAGCGTGCAGTGATTAATGATTTGCATTAAGCTGCCGTGCACAGTGAAGGCTACAAAACCGTGTCCTTTAGGTTTTCCTTATTTAATTCAGAAATGCAAAAAGAGATGAGAATGCTTGAGAATCCCTGTCCCCGTATAAATTCATAAATTCGACTGTTTTGGCTCAATTAGCAACCTGATGGAAAACGTGGTATCCTGAACTGACAGCATTACAAGCCGCTTCATGCTAACGGGAAAAAAAAAATGCTGATTACAGAGTGCTGAACAATAATTAAGATGTTATAATGGGCACAATGCAGTTAGTCATTACACAACCATGTGGTGAGGACAGTGCTGCCTGGTAGTTCATCATTCCCAAGTTAAAGAGCCAGAGAAGGTGTCTTCTCAACAGGTACAACCCTGGTCACCGCGATGCTAGAACACTGAGAGCAATAATATATAAGCAGTAAACACACAGCCATGTTTTTAGCTGCATTTCCAGTAGTTCTGCCGTGAAAGACACCATTAGCTATGGTGCATCTAGGCATTATGTCTGGTAGTTTTTCTATTGATCCGTATTCTGAATGTTTCAGAGAAACTCTGAGCTTTAACAACCAAGGACAAAACATGAGTCTGTCTATGTATATGGTGGATGAGTCACTAATGGGTTTGAGTCCTGTGATATGGAAAAGACTACACATGTGCTACTGAAGGATGACGTATTCCAATACACTCCTTTACCCTGAGTAAGGCTGGGCCATGTGACAAACATATGTTGTGAATCTCAAAGGCATTTCTGTGATATACAATACATATATTAGGATTGTGTTCAAATTGTTATAAATAATAATAATCAAATTGTTGACTCAATTTATTGACTCTCTTCCAGTCAGTTTGCAATAATTAACATTTATTTACAGGAAAGTGTATTGTTACAGAATTTATCATGACATCAGTATTATATCGGCATATCACCCAGCTCTACTGCATGTGTTTTGAAATTGAAACGCATGGACATCCATCTGTTCTGTTCCTATCAAAACTTCACTCTCACTTTCATTGACGTAAATGCATGTGATTGGAAAGCAATCAGCTGAGGATTTACTCCAGAAGTGGCGCTTGTCATGTTTAGAAAACTAAAGCTGATGACCTACAATACAAGCCGTTGTTATACTATCTTTTTTTTCAAGGGCTCAGTTCGGTCCAGTGAAAGAGTTTGCTGGGTGCCCAGCTGATGACATAGATAATACCTCAAGTGGTTTCCAAACTGGGACCTCTGGCCTCTCCGTATTCCCTCTGCCTACTCTGCTCAACTCTGTTCTGAATATATTCCAATTATCAGTGTCCTTGCTACACTTGCAACTTCCCAGCTTTAACGTTCATACCGAGAAGTTGGCGATCCTGAGTTGCACTGATGTCACATTGCTAGTGCAGTTACACATTGCTAGTGCAGTGGCCTTTAGTCGGAGAAAAATCTTAAAAGTAAACACGTACGACACAGGTGCGCCGAGTTACGACAAAGACTCGTTTGGCTACTAGCCTGATTCCATTGATGCCAGTATTAGCATGTTGAAGCTGTGGGAGCTGATCTGTTTCAGCAGAGTGTCAGATGAGGAGGTGAGACAACTGGAGAAAATAAAGGACTAAAACACAGGTGCATTAGAGATATAGAGATGAAGAGAGGACTAAATCCCACTGGTGCAACTATCAGCAGGTGAACGTTAACCAAAGTAAAAATGCAACCAAGAACTAAAAAAGTCGACTCGGAGATTCATTATAAATATAAATCTTGGACTGCACTGGAGATCACGTTAATTATAAAAATGTATATGCAAGTCATTCAGGCAGGATTTTTCCTTTAAAAATAACCTAATTCAAGTTCAGGTTTCTTGCTCTTTCTTTGACGTGTATGCTATGCATCCACAACACACACAGTAGTGTATTTATCTCTTTGTGGGGACCTCCCATTCATGTCTATGGGCATCACCCTAACCCTTACCCAGCTCTACCCTTAACTATAAGTAACCAAACAAAATACAAGACTTTTATTTATTTTAGTTTTCCGATTATATTCACAGACTTTTCAGACTTTGAGTTTTCCCCTCGAGGTTTTATCATATTTTGGGGACATTCGCCCCCACAGTTGTACAAGCATGATACACACACACTTGGTTGGTTTTGCTATAAGTGAGAGAGAGCAGTGGCGTCTCTGGCACGGAAAAGATGGTGAGGCACAATACACCCTCTATGGGCAGCATCCGACTCATCAGTGAAACTTCACACAAACCGACATGCTCAATGAATCCAAACACAAATGCACCCATTAACGTAACGCAGGCGCAGGACTTGCCTGAAGTGGAGACAGATATATGAGTGACATCATCAATAGCAGCGTTTATGGAGTGAGATCACTGTCTTTTATTTGAGGGCACAGAAATGAGGTTAAACTGAGCCAAACAGACATCAAGGAGTCAGCCCTGCACTTGATTCACTGTTTACTCCATAGCATTTGATTTCAAACAACTGGTATATTGCCTTGTTATACAGCAGTGGATTACAAATCCATAATGATCCAACAGTCATTGTGGTCTGCAACTTTAATAACACATCCAAAGCAACGTCTCAGCAGAGAAAACAACTGCTTTCTAGGACTTAAACCACAGCCAAATAAAACGCCTTGTATACTGAACATAGATGAATGGATGGATGAATTAATTAAGAGCTGAATTTCCACTCAAGTTAAAATAGGTAAGCTCAACAATAATAGGTAAATCATTGCAAGTTTATGTTAAATAAACGTAAAAGCTACATACAGCTTATTACTTTTTAGAGTGTACTAATGCAAAATAGACTTACCAGTTACATTCACTGCTTGAAAAGAAAAGATGTACAGCAATCTCATTCATTTCTTTCATCAACTTTTATTAAATTGTCAGCTTTGTTCATTATATTGCCTTTGCTGTTTGTAGTGGCTAGTGTAACAGCGATTACTAACAAATGCTAGCCTCAAACGCTGATACCAACATCTTGATTGATGTCATCATTCTGTTTTTTGCTCTTTACTGAAAGTGTTTCCAGCTGCTCTATTGGTTAAATAGGCGTTGAGGAACCGGCCCCGTGCTCACCAAAGGAAGACTGCTAGGAAGAAATATTGACGATTACACAACAACCACAGGAATGTATTCGAAATGTATCAGAAATTGCTATCATCATCATGTGAAGAAAAAATACATTAGGCCTACTTGTTACACTGAATTATTGATCATGTCATGCACTGCTCCACAGCGACATCTGCACCGGCCCCTAATGTAGAAACGCCCCTGCTTGTGAGAACCTTATATTGACAAAATGATTAATGCAACTAATTAATGCTATGCGTGCACCTAAACCTAACCCTAACCTTAATCTCAGTAATGAAAAGGAAACTTTTTTGGCTCTTTTATGTTTTATTTATGTTTAAAAAACAAAGACAAACCATGTGAGAAAGATCGAATTGTGAGGATCTTACCGTCCTTGTGAGGACATTTGGTCCTCACAAGGGTATATAAACCTGCGCGTGTGTGCGCGCACACACACACACACACACACACACACACACACACACAAATGAGCCCACATTGACTCAGTGCCAGGAGACAGTGCTGCTGCCAAGAGATGGCAAATCAACAGTGGACACTTGGGTTGGAATCATGCATCTTCGAGCAAACAGCCGTGACTGTTTTTCTCCACTAGTGTGATAGCTAAGGGTCAGAACAGGATGTGTAGCAGAGACTACATTGTTTTGACTTTTTCTTGTTAAGAAAAAGTTTTTTCCATCGCCTATAACATCCACTCAGGAAAGGAAAATAGTTTTAATAATGCATCAGCCATTAATCAAACATGGGCTTCTTTGGCAGTCATGCACGCTATTGGGGTGAAAGCAGTGCACCTCGTTTATATCCTCACTTCCCTTTGTTTTCTCGTGGAATTAACAAGCTCTCGAAATTTAAACCGAGTAATTGACTTCTGCACCTTCGCTGAGGATCAGAGCCATAATGGATCACTTGAAGGTGCTTTAAACCGTACCGACGTATATGGGGAAAATACATACAAGTCTATCCGCGTCGGCCTCGGAAGTGATTTATGCTCAATCTGAGGCTGAAGCGAATAGAGTAGGCCGCAGAGGTGCTACACCTAATTCGTTCGTTGCTCACTCCTCACCACCTCCCGCCTGTGTATTTACTGCCCTGCAAGGCGCCTTTACTGGTTCGAGCGGTTCATTAAGAATGTGTGAGTGATGAATGAGTTCCACAACAGGTTTTGCTCATTTGGAGGTTAGGGGCTTATTGATTTCGCCGTGCCGTGCCTGTACGAAGCATCAGCATGAATCAGTGCGTGCAGTGATGCTCTCCTGTTTATCATCAAAAGATCTGAGGAGCCCTACAGCAGTATGTAACCTGCCTATACATACTTCCTAACCCTTTTGCACTTAAAAGGAATGACATTTTTTTCACATAATCACATTTTTATCTTTAAAAAATTTCCCATACACTCCATTTTCTGGACATTTAACAACACTGATTACTATTTACCATTTCCATGAATTACCAAATAGGAATTTGACAATATAACATGTAGCATAGCATTTATTGTATTACAAAATGTATGCATCAGTAATGTATTACAGCTTACCTCCGTGTGCACTGGAGAGATCTCTTATTACAAACAATGCTCCGTTTTAGACGATCCTAGGCTGACAGTGGATATAAAAAAATTCCCAAAACAGGGGCTGCTCACTGTATCAACACTTTGCCATAATGAAGTGTATTTCCCCCATCTCTCAGAGGCTCAGAGATGTGGCTAAATATTATTTCTAATCAGAAAATTTCTAATGAAACAATCACCTCAGGGCTTTATGGCTGATTGGTTATAAAGCATTATTTTAATGAAAACCTACAAAATAATTATTGAAAATTTATTATACAGAATTAATTTTGGCAGCTTGTGTCCAATTGATGCCTTGTGTATTGCAAGTAATTGTAATGGGCATACAAAACTCAAATTGCATTTACAGAACATAGTTGCGATCCCTTTTCGCTTCTCCTGTTAGGCGTTGCCAAAGCGGATCACTGTCCATGTGTTCGATTTGGCACAGGTTTGCGCAGGATTTTTTTTTTGCACAGGTTTGCAACCCTTCCCAATTTATCTAGGCTTGGGACGGACAATAGGACTGCACTTGTGCAACCCCAGTGGCTGGGGTTTTCTGTTTGAGTGCCCGGCCATGATGGCTATGGCGTAACTGGGATTCAAACTTGCGATCTCCCAATGATAGGGTGAACGCCACTTGGGGGCTCTAATTTACTAAACATAGTTATTTCTTTAAAATAGAGTAATGGAGCATCAACATAAGGTGAGAATACAAAACCCAATATAAAGGTAAACGTCAAATTAAGTTGATGTAGAACAAATTCCAGTTTTTGACTTTCCTTTAGATCTGTTTTTAAATGCTTCTGTCTCTACAGGTATAAGTCATTGCAGTTAAAGTTAGAAAACCCACTTAGACAATACAATAAATTAATTCATACATTCCTGGCCAGCTTATTTTGACTGATATCCTGATTATTATGACTGCCATTAGGAGTCACGTCCCTGCCTTTCTAAACATTTATGTCGACTCTAGGCATAATAAAGAAGAAGTGAATCCATTTTCCTAACTTCCTAATTGCGGTTAATTAACCTCACGTTACTGGGCAGACAACTGTTTTTTCCAGTCATGAGCTAAATTTATCAAGCATCAGATTAAATTCAGATTCATTAGATGAACAATTTACATAATACCTTGTGTAAATGCAGTAAAAATAAATAAATAAATAAATAAAAGGAAGCTAGGATTTTCTCTATGTAATCCTCCAAACTCCTGTTCCTTTTTTCTTTTTAACTGGAAGAAAAACAGAATGTGGCCTATCGTTCAGGCCAAATTGACCCTTTGTGGCTCCTCGGTGTACAGAAATACACAGGATCAAATGGCAAACTGTCAGAATCACGAGTTCCCATGATTGCAAATTTGTACATTTTGAATGATTAAGGTTAGGAGCAAGGTTACAAGTTGAAATGTTTTTTTTTTTTTTATGTTAGAATACCTCTAAATTTTGTGTGAGATTAAATTGGAATCTGTTGGCCATATATCATGTACAGTCCATCAGATGTTCATGCTATACCAGACTGGAAAGATGTTGCTGTTTTGCTTTAGTATTCTTCATGTCACTCTTGAGCTGGACAAGAGATCTAATGCTATAACGTATAGACAGTGAGAAGCATACAGAAGGTTTCAAAATGATCAATAAATTCAATTTCAACAACATGCATCAAAAGCTTAACAGAAATCCAGAGCTTGTGCAAATCAAAAGTAGTAGTGGCTAGGAAATGCCCTTGAGGGAATCCTTGACTCAAATGGGCAACAATGACATAAAATCCAAGGAACTCTAATAAGTGAAAGTGATTTTGTTGAATTTCACTAAAAAATGCTGATTACAAGAGCTAAAAGTGCCAACCTCAGTCTTTATCCTAACCTTCTATTGCATTCACAGTGGCATGAGTCTCTTGTGGTCATGTGTTGAGCATCTCATGTGGACATTGCCTGTCTGGCTTTCATAACTTCAGATCTATATTTTTTATATTCTGATAAAACCCAGGGAAAAATGACACCTAGGTACTTACTTTTTTGCAGTTGTGATTAAATACAGGTAAGAACTGATGTAGTGAGAGTAGAGGTGTTGGGGACATTGGACAACCCATTCCATAGGCCATAGGATTGGTCTGAAGAATTGGTCTGTGAATGATTCACTGCAGCCAATCAGTATTTTTTGCATTATGAATAAATTGCACAGATGCCCATTTTGGCCATTTGGCAATTCCAATCCACTAGCTAGCTTCCCCCCATATTAAATGACAGCTGCCAACCAGAAAGAGGCCAATGCTAGAACATGACCCAGGAAGCCAGCCATGATTGGCTAGTGTCACTCTGACTGACAGTGGAGAGAGTAACCCAATCCCACCCAACCAAAAACGTGGACAATTTTTCTCCTTCGGCTCCTGGCCACGCATGGCTGTGGCATGATCAGGTTTTAGATTTGTGATGGCCTGGCATTAGGACAAACTCTTTTCTGTTGCACCATCTTGAAAGTGTGGAAGGATCTTGCAAGCCAGTTTAATTGCTATAAATAGGTTGTTTTTGTCCATCAGGGTGAACAATATCGGTTTACTTTAACAAGAAGAGCTCTTTTGACTGAGGTTACAACCAAACAACTATAGACTGTTTTTACTTGGCGTATTGGTAGAGGTCGATCAGTGGGTAGCATTGACAACTCACAACTCCAGGGGGTTCCAATTCAATCATGATCTTGGGATACGCTTCCTGTCTCTGTGTGGGTTTCCTGCAGGTTCTCAGTTTCCTCCCATCTACCAAATGACATGCCATTAGGTGGAATTTGATGACTCAAAATTGCCCCTATGTTTGCTTGGCCCCCCCTGGGATGGACTATCTTCCTATTTAGGCTGTTCTCTGGATCCTCTACAACTCTCACCAAGATGAAATGGTGGTTACCTAGACTTCTAGATGCCTGAGTACAAGACTAGGATGCTGTTAACCAAAATGATTTTTCTATAAAATATCATACTCTAGAAAGCTCCTTGATATCAGGTTCGTTTCCTGGTGCATGCCATGACATCCAATGAAGCTGTAACTGAGACAAGACCGAGATAATGGTGGATTAGCAAGGTGAGAGCTGCCAGGTCGAATAAACTTCCTGGGATGCATCCTGCAGGTTTGGTGGAAGGGATTAAGGATTCTTTCCCCTTTATGTGGATCAGTTCAATTCGGTCTGACGACCAAAACAATTCTTTTACATTTACATGACGTCTGTTTTGTGCAAAAGTTGCACAGTGTAAAGCCATCTTTAGAAAGTTCAGTCCACCACCATTACCAAAACACATCTTGAGGTATATATAGATATATTTTGGAGGAATCCTGTTCATTACTCTATTACAGGTCCAGAGACTTGAAGAATTTTTGCCAAGATGTTCTCTAGGCTCACCACGTTACTTTAGGTTGTGTTCCCTTTTAATTTGTCAGTAATTAATTGGTAGATTTAAATGGCACCAGTGAATTGCTCCCATTTAGAATGCAGTTTCTACTGAATTGGAATTTATTACTTGCACTTTACTAGAGGGACTAGAAGCCTGCAAATAGCGCTTTGTTTACGTTGTGCTCATCAGTTTGATTTTCACCTTCATATTCTAATCAGTGCTCACCTCAAATAACTGAACAAACAGAACAAACATTGTCACCTACTGAAACAGTCAGGGCCGCTGTAAAGCTCAGGAGCACAGTCGAACATCCATAACAAGTGAGAACATACTGCGTAGGCTCTGTTCTGGCTTAGTGGAGGTGTGTGTGTGGGTGTAACTGAGCCAAGAGAGGGGAAAGAAGCTGTACACATACACACTGGAGAAAACACCATGCTTACTTTTTCAGCAAGTGCTAATCGGGTAGGGCAGAAATGAGAGTAGTGGTCCCTTTCCCATTGCGTGGGTTCAGTTCTGCAGGGTTGCTATAGTAGGTCTGTGTGACAAAACCAGACTAAAACCAGTTGGATTTTTCTGCTCCCCGAAGCATGTATTAAGCTCTAAAATCATGACAACTGCTGCCAAAATATACTGTACTATTCCCAAAGTAACTCATTATGATGCCTTTCTGAATAATGCATAATAATTATTTTGTTTACACCCCCCCCCCCCCCATAAATGTGTCTTTCATTTTTCTGAAAAACAATTCCTGAAGGTTTTTCCTCATGTTCTTGACCAGTTCATTCACATTATCTTGCTTGCAGAAGAAAAGACTCCATCATTGTTTTACAAAGACACTAATCACGCTATGTGTCATCTGTTTGTCGTTGATTAAGGCTTGTTCTCAAGACACTTAAACATGCTTATTTAATCAGTTGTGCGCATCTTCACTTACTTACTCTTCTGCAGTCTAGAGGAAGACATGTGTACAAAGAATACTTAAAATGTGAACATTTGCTGTAGGATAAAGCACAAATAGCTAGACATTATCTCACTGTAAACCAAGACAATGTGTGTGTTTGTTTAGTGTGATGGCCTGATTATATAGGCTTCCTGGATTCCACTGACGTTCTTCGCATTTGCAAATTAATTAATGGACATGAAATGCTCATGATTTTATTTGTATAAAGTAAGTAAGCACTTTTGGGGAGTGCTTATGTTATGTAAATGGAGCATATTAACCTGAGATGAACCAGAGAATTTCCTAAACCCATGCAATTTGATCGCTTTTTGATTGCACAGAAGCAACCCACTTCATGATGCTCCCACCACCGTGCTTCACTGTGGGTATAGTGTTCTTGCAATCAAAGCAGCGCAGCGCCTCTTTCTCCAAACGTGACAACATAAATTATTGCAAAAGAGTACTTTTTTGTGTCGTCTGAGTGTATATTGTTCCACAACTGTTCTGATTTGCTTAACTGCTTTTAAATACACATCTCTGTGCTTCTTTTTAATAGCAGAGGAGTTTTGCTAGATGAGGAAGGAAGATGATTGCGGTTTTGTTCACTGTGTAACTGTTGTTCTTGCTGCTTTCAGGTT
This sequence comes from Synodontis membranacea, assembly GCA_025674565.1. Classification (NCBI taxonomy): domain Eukaryota; kingdom Metazoa; phylum Chordata; class Actinopteri; order Siluriformes; family Mochokidae; genus Synodontis; species Synodontis membranacea. Next base: position 12,718,983 of record JAOVYU010000036.1, on the reverse strand, counting down.
ATCCTGTAACTCATTTCAAGTGATTGCTGGTTTCTTTTAAATTAGTCTTGAAAAGTCTTGCATAGCACACGTCTAGGGAAGATTTAACTAATCAAATGAATATATATGAAAATATATGTATATATGAATGTAACTGGTTTTAAACCTAATTGGTTTTTATGAATTTTCCACATGCATATTATCGAACCAGTTACACTGACATGTGTTGAAATTCCTTGGCTATGGCTCTGTAGCATTTTCCCACTCAAGTGCTTAATAATATTGTCCCCTGAGTACTTTAGGAATCTCCTTATCCTTCACCAAGATTGCTACTTGGGTGAATTCTTCTCAACAATTGGAAACTTGGAAAATTGTTACAGTATATAATAGATTTTTTTTTTTTTTTTTTTTTTGCAACGCTTAAATCTAGAACTTTTATACGATCCTTTCAATTTCAAAGACGTGATTGAGAAATCATTTAATGATTCCATGGAAAATGAATCAACGTATGTGCACAAGTGCCATGTAATTGTTAAATATGACTAGCCACGGTCATTTGCTGGAAGACAAAACATTTGACCATAAAACTCGCATCAAAATGATTATTAAAAACACCATGCTTGTTTGTTTTGTGGTTAACGAGAAGTTTAAGGTTTTAAAGTGGCAGAATTGATCGAGCATGGATGCATATGAGCAATTTTTTCAGCTTGTACTTTTCAGTTGTAAACTCCGTATCACGTAAATAATGACCTTGCAATGCAGAAATATCTGCTTTAGTTTTAATTGATGATAAATTAGACAATCTCCAAATAGGGCGTAGTTTGTATGAAGGCTTCTTAGAGAAGGACCAGAATTGCTAGAGTTCATAAAAAAATTTAATGTGTTTTAACACAAAGAGTAGATTCATATGGACCTTTGATGGTGCTAAAGCTTAATATTCTTCCCATTTACCAAATACTTTTTACTTTCTTATGCATTGTGTCCAAATGCATTCTACTCAGACTAATCTGCTCATTATCCTATCCTGAATGCACTCAGGTTTCAAATCACTAAAGAGTTCTCAACGTGTAAGCACAACATTAATTAGTCTGCAATTTCATCTAATGCAATACTCTCATGTATCATCACAATTTTTCCCTGCAGCCTTTGCTGGACAGCTGTCTGTTGAGTTATGAAGTTACAGTGCCTTGCATAAGTATTCACCCCTTGAAATTTTCCATCTTATAGTACTACAAAATAGACTTTATTAGGATGATGCTACACAAATTACCCATAGTATTGAAGTGGGAGGAAAAAAATCCATGTAGTTTGCTATCTATTGCTATCAGAAGTCACATTATTCGTTAAGTAGATAATGACTTAGATTAACAGAAAGTTGCATCATTCAGATTTCCTGAAGATCACGGGAAGAAGAAAATTATGTTCTCTCACGGTTTGTCCCACTGTATATTAAATGATACTGAGATATTAACTGAAAAAATTTAAGTAAACCATTAGAATGGCTTTAACATCCTCATGGCATTAACATGGGTGCTACTGTAGTTTGCCATATTTTGTGCATTTGCTAATTCCATGATAAAAGCTCAACACTGGCACTCATTTAAAAGGAGAATGTCAGAAAAAGAAACCATATCAAAATTTCATATTTTTTGCCTAAGTTTGGTTAATACATTTTTTACTTCTTAAATACATATTTTCTTAAAATCAATGTTGAAAAATCCCTAATCCTGGAATCACCCACCTACTGCCCTTATTCATTATAAAACCCTTTGGAAGTTTAGGAGTTTGTCATGGCCGCCGCTTCAAGCATGTTGGAAAGTGGCCAGGTCCTCCTGGAAAAGTGCGCCCGATGCAATATTGATGTTCAAATATGTTATCATGGTTTATGGTCCCAGAGCATTAAAAGCCGCCCAGAGAGCACAGGTTCGACCCCACAGTGATGAATTTATGAGCGGAGACAAATTGGCATCAATTAAGAGGCTCTGCCTGGACCAATCTCCCATTGGTCATAAAAAAGTCTTCTGCTTGAAGCACCTTTATATGGACAGGAAAGTAAACGCAAAGTGCACACAGCACTACCGGGAAAATTTTATACACCGTGTTAAATGGGAACATGTGACAAGAGATCGGACATACGGTATGTTTGCGTGGCATTACACCTACCATTAAAATGATCCTGTATACATGTATTTATTTTTTTTTAATGTAATTTCAATCTGAGTATGTGGTTGTTCCAGGTGGTGGCACAAGACACGAGATTTAAATAAATGGCAAAAGTGTCTATCTATGGAAGTGCCTCACTTCACAGATGATAAGCTAACACCACGAAAATGCATAAATTATCCCCGGCCAG
>JAOVYU010000036.1:12541374-12552387 GCA_025674565.1 Synodontis membranacea | reverse complement strand
TATATATCCTTAAACAGGTGCTGTACATCGACAAACTGAGTGACTGGACAAAGTAATTACAATTACAAGGAGTATAAATATTCTCTTCTACATTTTGGAAAATCGTTAAAAGACTTTGCTTTCTTTGGTCTTCTGAGTTGCCATGATGCACAATGTTCAGCTGGAAAGGAATATTCTTACCTTGCTATATTTGAAACGTGCGATCTGTACATTGGTTGTTAATTGGATTTCTCTTAGTAATGTCACATCCAAGTTATAATAATGTCACATCCATAGCTATTCGCTTACTTTCCTGTTGCAAGGTGGAAAGGTCATTCCTTGTTCAACTCAAGTAGCTTGTAAGCATTCATTCATCCATCCATTCATTCATTGGTTAAGGTTTTGAACCATCCCAGAAACACTATCTAGGAGGCAAGTAAAGCTCCTAACCAATTAAACTACATCATTAGCGAAGTAGCATTAATAAACAGTTTTTCTTGAGAGTCCAGGCTCATACTCAGGCTCATGATTCATGTATTACAGTCTCACAATGAGTCAGCGCTCTAAATATATATTTGGTCGTTTTCCGGGATGTGTATTGCACATATCCTACGTAAGCTATTTTTACGAAGCAAGGTAAAATGAAAGCATTTATTTTTTTGTGCTAAACCCTAATTGTTTTTATATGTAAGGTGATTATACGTATTTAAGATGCACGATTTAAGATGTTATAGTAGCTAGTGGTGTTTACAAGATCATTTAAATCATCTGATCATCTAAGAAAACAGATATGACGGACTGGCGGTACGGCGGTGCTGTGGTTAGAGCCGTCGTCTCATGGCCAAGAAGGCTCTGTGCGGAGTTGGCAAATTGTCCCTGTGCCTGTGTGGGTTTCCCCGGGGTTCTCTGGTTTCCTCCCACAGTATAAAGATTAGGTCTACTCTAAATTGCCCCTAGGAGTGGAACCCACCAGGCTGCCCATCCCACCTCTCCTCTGGAGTCAGCTGGGATAGGCTCCAACTCGCCTCTGAGGTTGGATGGATGGATGGATGGATGGATAACAGGACTGTAGCATGCATCGTACCACTTACAGTGTCGAATTTAATACCTGCACTACCCCATGTTCTCTTGTAATCATATCCCGAATCCATTGAATCACTGTTGAATCAGTTCTTAGCTCTGAACCGCATGCGTGTATTAATAACCTCCTGCGTTGAATGTTTAACATGTTGAAATCGTTTATATAATCAAACGACTTGCTATTTTTTTTTTTCGCATAGAAACGAGTACTGTACTGGAGTGATGCGGTTTGGGACGTAGCCCACATCAGACCGCGACTAATTACGCGCGCTCGCTCGTGTCACGTGACCAGTGTAGCCGGCTGGAGCACGTGACCGAGCTCGCCTCATTCCTCTGAGGAGATTTGTGTTGGGCGCGAAGGGAAACACAGATACCTGGAGTGACATTCGAGTTCCGCTACGGCATATTCACCAGAAACAGAAAACCGGAAAGGGAAGCTTGATCTGTGATTTTTTTTGGTTTGTTTTTGTTTTTTTCCTGGCATCGAAAAGATAAAGAATTAGTCACTTTTAAGACTCGTCTGTGAGGAAGAAGAGACCAACCGAGCAGCGACTGAAAAAATCCCGACTTTCGTCCGTCATCTCAACAGTTTTCTAACAGGAAAGCAGACGTTTTCGTCGTTTTTTTTTTCAAAGTGGACTCGTGTCACGAATACGTCCGTCTTCGTGGAGAAAAAAAAACGGTAGTTGTGTGAATCAGCTGTTTTAACGGGAGAACTCCGGTGTTGTTTCATAGGAACCGCGCTCGAGCGGGTCCGTTACCCCCCCCCCCCCCCCGGTGGATTTACCGGATCTTTAACGGAAATCTTGTTGGAGAACTTCTGACTGTACACTGACTTGTGGAGGCACACAAGCGGAACGAAGTTTCTTTCTTTTTTTTTATTTTTACAGAGGCTAATATTCTATAGCAAAAAACGCCTCAGAACAAACATCTCCCCTCACAGGAAAATAAATTAGCCGTTATTTTATTTATTTATTTATTTATTGGCTAATCTTTCGTAAATCTGTGGGTTATTTATTTATTTATTTATTTAAGCTCATTGTTTCTCTTTCCTCAGCCCGTGGCTGGGGGGGGGGGGGGGGGGGGGGGGACGAGGCAACTCGGGGAGCTCTTGCTCGCGGTGTCAAAATCTGTGTGCTGGTGCTAGCGCATAGCCGCGCGCGCGAGCGAGCGGGCACGGAAACGCGCGTGGTGCGCAGCGCGTGCGTTCCCTTCTCCTCAAAAGAAGACGCGCTGTCAGGAAAGAGGCGCGCGCGCGCGCCATCAGGAGCCGGGATACCTGTTAACTTTTCTGTCTGCGTGTGTGTGTGTGTGTGTGTGTGTGTGACGCTGGAAGAGCTTTCGTGTGGTCACCCTCCGTTATTCCGTGATGGACGCGAAAGCCTCCGGTCAAGTTTTTCAGCGTCCTGTTGTTTTTGCAGTTTCTCGCACGCGCTCGGCTACAGGACTGTGAACCGGGGAATATTTCAGGAGGCGAGCAGCGTTCATTTTTTTCTTTCTTTCTTTCTTTCTTTTTTTTTTTATTGCCAACCGGATTAATACAGGACAAAGTACGATGTCATTTGAACGGGTCTGTTTGGGAGCTCTGCTGCTGTGGACGGTTGTTTCTGATGGTAGGTACTTTTCCTCTGTCCGTAGCTACATGTTATCATATAACGATAGAACACACAGACGGTAAGTACAATGATTATTAACGTGTAGTAATGTATACGTGTATAAATCAGGGTATGTACATAGTTCTTACAGCTTATTTTTATGGATTTTGCTTCACTGCAAAGTCCTGATTGGTAATTCCACACACACACACACACACACACACACACACACAGACGAGAGCATCTCAAGCTGTAATTGCATCTAAGAGGTAAGTGAGGTAAGGTAATCCTGAAAATCCAGTTGAAAGAATTGACAGAAATCTCAAACCAGTATTTTATTTTGTTTTGTTTTATTTTATTTTATTTTATTTTATTTATTTATTTATTTTGTGTGTGTGTGTGTGTGTGATTAGTTGGAGTGCAAAAATCAAGGCTGATATGCTGGGCACATCAACTCTCCACAAGGTGGGAGCACAAGTGTACAGAGGCTGTTTCATATACAGTGCAATTTAATACAAAGCATGAATCCAAGCCTGCATATTTCTGTTTTGTCCTTGTACTGTCAATGAAATACGGGCATATAAAATATATTATGGCCGGATGATATATAAATTTTTACGATACATCGATACGTTTCCACATGCAATATAAGATGAGACAATATCGTTTATAGCGATATAGTTTGTGTTGTGTTAAAATTATTCTCGTGTCCACCTCTCTGAACCCAACTCGCCCCTCCCCCTCACTCAGTCACTCAGAAGACCTGCATGCAGCGATAACATGGAGACAGACACAGTTTTACACAGATCACTGTTTTAAACGCCACTTATGTTTTGCCGTGATTCCCCTATAATGTAACAAACGGCGAACTTTTTCAGAAGCGAGCAGACATGTAAGAAGCATGTTGGAAACAGTGAACCGAGCGCAGGACTGCGAGAAGCGAGCACACTTATCTCTGGTGTGATGCGTTTCATATACGCAGTGTTTTTTTCTGCGCTCTTGTCATTCCCTGATTCTGCACACTTACAGTGTATGTGTTGCTCAGTTTAGGGGTCAGCAACCTTTTATGACATGGAGTGCCAATTAGATATTCACTAGGATCTAAATCCTATACTCACTAGGATTTAGTGAGTGGGGGGGGGGGCCCTCTTTAGCGAGCAAGGGGCTGCGCTCCATCGTGTTGATCCCAAGTCACGGCATGTGACATCACGAAAAGTCCAGAAGAATCGTTAGAGGAATCGGAGGTGTACGATTCCAGCTCTTCACAGCAATAAGAACCACTTCCAAAGCATAACCGGTTCTCGATTCACATCCCTAGTTTAATAATTAGGGTTGTGATCATCGTCAGCACGCCACCAGAAATTCCTCTGCGTGCCAGTTGTGGCCGACCCCTGGCTCAGTTTAACCTAGTATCTGCGTTCTCAAATAAAAACGTCTATAACATACAAAGCGAAAGCACTTTTCTTCAGTATAAAAAGTTGCATCGTGATGACATAAGTGCCGGAGGCACTTTGTTTGGCAAAGAAAGAACTGTGCATCTCAGTGGAATACCACTTTTTAAAGAGCAAGTTATTACTTTAAATATATATATCGAGATATACATTGTATATCTTCATTTAGCTAAAAGAATTTTAATGTATCACAATCAGCCCATCATCTCACAGACAGTGTATGTGGAAATCACAGCCTGTACGATGGGATAACGACATGGACACATTGCTTACCTTTAAATTCTTAATGAAGAACCTCATTCTGGCCATGTGAAGGCCCAGTATTGACTCAGATTGAGTGTGTTAGGTGTTCAAGTAACATATGTATGAGTAGGACATAATTCCTGAATACAATCAGCTGACTGGTGATTTCACAGAAATAGCACCCTAAACACAGAGGGGTTTGATTCACTCAAAGTTACATTTATCGCAGAAACACGTCAGGTGTCTTGATTGCACTCAGTTAATTGAATACTCAAGCAGTCTGCTTATGTGATAAGTCCCCTTGAAAGTTAACACCTCATTTACACTGTATTTTAGTCCCACCCACACACTTATTCAGTAATATGTGTTTCATGAGGTGAGTGTGTTCGAGAAGGCAAGCATGCAGGATTGGTAAACTAGCTCTGTGTTACATCTCATGAATAAGTTATTTTGTTAGTGGCAAGAGCAGAAATGAAATGATCATCACATTTGACATCATCCGTTTGTAACCGTCCACACCAAACCAATGCAGTACTTGTTGAAATTGAGGGGTGCTGGTGGGGTAGTTTTCCCATCAACCACTGCCAAAAAGAGTGACTGAATGACAGAAATGATTCTGTTGAATTTTCGAGTGTTTTTTCTGAACATTTGAGAATTTAAACGAATGTGGAGAGAACGCACCACTTCTCATCATCTTCTGTATTAGCCTTAAATTGGAGTTGGGCTGGAGCCTGCCTGATAAAAAGATGTTCACAGTAGATCAGTAAGGAGCTATTGTGCTTTGAAGTCTTCTTCCTGCAATATTAAAAAAATACTTGATTCGCATGGTGGGTTGAGAAAGCTCTTCTCATAAAATGTTGACATTTTCTGCTGTACAGGCTTTTCTGAACTTTTTTTTTTTTTTGGTAAAAATTTTACAATTTTTAGTCACTTATGTTTGTAGAAGACACACCTTGATTCTTTAGTGCAGATTGTTTCAGAAAAGGAAGCTTGAGAAATCTTGCTTTAGTAGACCACATTGATTTTGTGCAGTGAGAATATTTGGATGGGTGCAGACATTTGGCCAATCAGTGTGCCATACTCGTCTTCATGAGAGAGGCTTGAAAGGCAGTCCTACAGATTTGCAACACATTGCTGAACCAGCTGTCATGAATAGATGTTTTCCATATGCGCATCAACATGGAGAGTCCGGCAGTGTGATTTAATACCATTTCCTTTATGAAATGTTTATGTCCTGACTAGTGAGCAGATGTTTCTTAGCTGATACACCCTTTGACATGAAATATCAAAATCAAATAACTAACTTAATAAAACATGCCCTGTCAATGTAGCTGGGAAGGATATGGCTTTGAACTGCTGTGTTGAAGTCTCCACCAGTTCCATCTCATAGCTGTCTTTATTAAAGCTCACTCTCTTTTATGTTTCATAGGAAAATGTATCTTCTACCACCAACAGAATTGTTGACAAAAATTGTTTTAGGTTGAGGTTTAGATGAAAGGAACCTGAACATAGATTTAATGTAGAATGTATGTAAAAAAGGGCCGGGTCATTTTCCAACATTCTTGCTTACTTAAGGCGCATCAAATTAGCTTTAGTCTCCATTTGCACCTCATATACATTTGTACTCTGATACTTGAGAGCTGTTATAAATATAATTTTACAAATATTTTATTTTGAAATGTGATATGCATCTACAGATACAGCCAAGTCTTGTTTTTGTGTGAGAAGAAACCATTTTATCTTAAGTAGTAGAAGCAGCAATGACTCGCCCATCTTTCTTGTTTATTGCATCATATTTCAGGTGCTGCACACTATAGTCATGCAAGCTTTGACAAAGACACTGTTTCATCTCACATCCTGATTTGGAATCTAGACAGGCTTTAAATGCACTGATGCTGATTATGTCAGACAGTAAATCTGGCCACGACCAGTCGGACTCCTCCACTTTTGGTAATGACAGATGCTATTTGTAAAACAACAAAAAAAATCAGATCAAGACACAAGTACATGCCAAAACAATGACAGACCTGACACAATACACGCTCTAGGCATGTCTTGTTTGTTAATCTGCATGCTGTCGCACCTGCGTCAAACTCTCTGCTTTTGCTTTCCGAGTTGCTCTTTTTTCCCCCCTCTCTACAAAAGCAGATCATCTGGAGAGGAGTAGCTTTGTTGTATTCTCATGTTTTGTTGCATTAGTATTCAAGCTGACAAACACAGTTGGTATTTAGCAGCAGTGGAGCTTTGGTGACTAGATAACAGGACCCTTTGGGTCGTCATCTCCTTACAACGAGCCTGTTATTATACACGACAGCACTGATTTTTGATGTGGCTGATACTTTAGTTTTATCCATCCTGTTGGGATGTTTAGATGCATGAATACTCATCCCACATACTACACATAGAATGCTCAATTCTGTTTAATCTGAAGGCATTGATTAATTTTCTGTAACTGCAAGGTTTACGTTAATGCCCTCGTTCTAATATGCTAACAATATATAGCAAATTGTATAGTGGACTCTCTGTATAAACAATTGGCAATTGTGTTTAATTGGTAATATGGTGAAGTTTTCTGCTTTTGGAAGGAGTTTGCAGTGGCAGGTGTAGTCTTCAGGACAGAGGATTGCATTCTTTAATCAAAAAAACATTGTTGGCATTGGTAAATTGCCATGGTATAAGAAGATTAAAACATTTGTTAATCAATAACATTACTATTACAGCATTTCCCATCCTTGTTTTTTTCTTTGCTGTAACGTTTCTTTTGAAAATGCTTTGAAATTAGAGTTGCATGTAAAATGTAAAGTTTTTTTTTATTGATTGACAATGAGTAACATTAATGAACAATTAACTGATTATTCATTATCCCCATCTTTTGTAATCTTTTTTAGTAGGACCATAGACATTAAGGAATATTAGGAAATTGGGGGGGGAGGAAACACTGTTGGGAAAATGTGCAACACAATCTATTCATTTATTTTGGAACACTTGATTGACTCAGTTCTTATCGGAAAATAATCAATCATCCATTAATTACCAACCCTATAATAGAATAGCAGTGGCATTATTTTATATGCATCTTTGTTATTTTTGAACAGTTTCTTTCGAAACAGTGTTCAGTTTAACAGTTTCTTTCAAAACATTGTTTAGTTTTTGTTGTGTTTATAACTCAGCTGAAATTGCAATGGCCACCTAAGAAGCCTGTGGGTTAACCACAGCCACAAGACAATAAATGACACAACAATCATAAACTTTAACATTTTATAGTCGACACTGTTGATTACTTTGGTTCAGTGTAGAATAAAACTGTGTACCGATCATAACGGCTCAATGACAATGAGAAGAAAGTGTATACTAGATGTCTGCTACTAGGGCTCTTTTTCATTCTGATATTCTCACTGTGGTCCCCATGAATAGACTAAAATTGGTTCCTAATGTTGGGTTACATAGTCTCACATTTTATCAGTTTCACTGCAAAAGAAATTTCTGGTTTACCAGTAACTAATGAGACCGGCCAGTGGTATTTGCATCTTTTTGACGTTTTTAACCAAGGGGCCCATTAATTACAGTGATTGAGTTTGTAAAAAAGATTAGGTCATCTTCATGTTTCTTCTGCTATACTTGCAGATGATCCAAACTGTGGAGCCCAAATGGGAGCTCACAGAGTAATAAAGTAATGGCACCAGCCGCCTCTAGCTGGAGGACTGTGCATGCTGCTCCTGATGTGCAGTTAAAGGCATTTTTGTGGCAGGCCAGTTCCCTCAGTCATGGTACGATTGGAGATCACCCCACACATACTGCAGGCTCCAAGGATTAATAGGCTTTCTTCAGAAAGCACACACAAGTGGTTTACATGCTATGTGCAAAGGGTGACTTTCTAATTGCAATCGCTCCAATCCTCAATTGTGCCAAGAATAAATGTGTTCTTTTCTGTGGTCTTAATGGAATTAGAGTCCTTTTAAGTTTTAGGTTCAGCTCATGTCATGCAAGATAAATGGGCTCTCTACAGGAAACTTGCCATCAAGCCCGGGAGAGAGGCACAGCATGACGATGTCTATGGATTGTAGTCGTCATGCAGATTGATCTATCTATCTATCTATCCATCTATCTATTCATTTATTTAAGAATGGCTGTCTGGAGCTTTGATAAAGATGAAACGGCTGACTTGGAACCCATATTTCCTGCTCTTATTTGCATTCTTAGCTGTGTACCCTTCAGCATCATAAGATTAGAAAATGAGAGATTTTTCTTAGTCAGCACAATTTCTTTGAGGCTAGTAATTAAGGAGCTCTGAGAATTTGCTGAAATGGGAACACAAATGGATTAGCTGGGGAGAAAAGGTTTCCCCTTACAGAGTTGAAATATCATTATCCTGCTCAGCTTCAAAGATACACTTACTTTTAACTCTCTGTGGTCGAAGATAATTTTGCTGTAATAAAGAAAGTTATTTTTGGTTTGCAGCACTAGATGTTGCTAGACTGCACAGAGGTTTCCAAATTAGACAGCTTTCTTATGTCAAGGTCTCAGATTTGTTCTGAATGATCAGCAGCCACGGAATATTTTGCTTCCATGTGAGAGATTGGTCTGTGATCACTACAGTTTGATCTATAGACAATGATCTGATCTTGTCCTCGCAGCATATTTCAACTCCTTATGCTTTGCCGTCCCCCCACCATGCTTTCTGACCATTCCTCCTTGCTTAATCTCTTATACTCAGTGGTAGACAAATCACACATCTGTTAGCTAGCCTGCAGTGTGATATAAAAATATTGCTGTTGCTACACGGAATTAAGTATACGCTGTGATGTTTTTGCAGATTATATTACATTACCAGACCTGCCAACCATTTTGCATGAGAATATGCTTGACAAAAAAAAGTCTCTCTTTCAAGTGATATGAGGGATGAGCCAAATAACATAAATCTTGAAAGATCTCCACAGGTGTTATGAACTTGTCATGGTAAATGTATTGAAAAAATGATAATTAGAATAATTTTTTGACTGCTCACCACTGAGAAAATGTCAGCTTTGTGAACATCATACAGCAGATTTCTAGGATTACACAAAAGGATAAGGATTACGAAACGTGTGTTTTTTCAACTGTTTACTGTGTACTACTGCAGAATAACTTAATCGCTTAAAAATACACCATTCTGAGTTTCACTGTTTTCCACCAGATTAAAAAAACTGCACAGCAGATGACATTGTTAGCTTCTCCTCCTCACCTAAACCTGAAATGGTGGTAATGGTAGAAATCTTTTATCACAATAATGTGACTAGGTGAAAGATATCAAGCTGCTTCATTAGTTGGGTGCACTAATACAGACTAGTTAATTCTAATTAAGATGATGTATTGCCTGCAGGCAGTGAGATTTAGAAAAAATAGCATGTGCTATCGTTTAAGTCCTGAGGTGCATTGTATATCGGTGAAGAACATTTTCTTTCAATATACATATACATACATGATTATTGAATGAGTACTATCTGTGCTCCTAGTATTCAAATTTGTTGCCCCTGCTAAGCAGAATTCAGGTTGAGTTTGAATTGGGTTACATTCAGGCCTTCTTTGTCGATATCCTCGGGATGAAACAGTCCCTGTGGCAATTGTGGTGGCCAGCAGAGCAGAATGGACCACTGCGGCCTAAGCAGTCGACATGACTCATTAGTCTTGTCTGTTGGGCTTCCTGACTGTTGCTTGGCTGCTTTTGAAAAATTCTCCAGCTCACACTAGTGATGAATAGTACAGGGCTTGGAGCTACTAAGCGCCAGCCCAGTACAGACGCAGCCTGACCGGATAAGGATGTAACCTATGCAACAGAAGCAGTAGTGGACTGGAAGTATTTTGTAAGGAAGGAAAATATTTGGTAAACTCCTTGCATATGCCATTGGAAGGGCTGTACATTGGTTTTCCAGAACTCCAGTGTTTTCCAAAGAAAGTATGCAAATTTGGAATTGTCACTGGTTTGCTCAGCTTTCCAAATAGGTAATTCCCAAGAGATTACCAAGGCTTTATGTAAGATGAAGGTGTAGAAAAGGAATGGTTGCCTTGTGGGTAGTACCTCTGTATATCCTTCTTCAGCTGTAGAACAGGGTTCTTGTCCACACTTACATGCTCCATGCACTGAGACAAGAAGTAAATTCAGTAAAATCCTGACTTGGAGACCCTGAGTATGAGAGTGTTATGAATGGCGGCAAGTAGCAATGTTACTTTTCTTGAGCTTTCCGAGGCTTTTTGATATATTCTGCCCCAACACTTCGGATTATTTTACAATAAGTTCAGAATTTTGAGAAGCATTATTAGTAAGAAGAAGAAGAGCCAGGACTCTCAGCTGTACATAGCTTTGGTAATATCACCAGGTTTAGGTTCATTTTTAAAATTTAACATAGGAACTTCCAACTTCTGCACTGGTCCAATATGGAGTTTGTCCCTATAGTAATGTATAAAGTGGAATAGCAGTGATCCCTTTGACACAAAGCAAGTAACATACTGATATTTTCTAACTCGGGTCACTTTTACATAGCATCCTCCTCCTCCTCCTTCCCATTTCGGCTATTCCCAACTAGGGGTCGCCACAGCGGATCTTTTTGCCCCCACATCCGATTTGGCAGAGTTTTTACGCCGGATGCCCTTCCTGACGCAACCCTCCCCATTTATCCGGGCTTGGGACC
>JAOVYU010000036.1:12526670-12540678 GCA_025674565.1 Synodontis membranacea | reverse complement strand
GCTGGGTCTTTGTACAGCACCCGGCCTTCTCTGGATGTCTCCCATCCAAGTACTAACCAGGCCCACCCCTGCTTAACGTTCGAGAACAGGCGAGATTGGGCACTCCCCGGGCAGCATGGCTGTACCACTTTTACATAGCATCATTGACTGTATTTCAGCCAGTGATTGTTATATATTAATTATTATCTAAAACAAAACATGACTGTTGCATCTCTGCAATGCTTTTGCTTCATGCCTAGCTAATTAAGTTACAGTTCCACCTACTTTAAAGTTGCTGTTAGATAGTGGGCCGGCATCATTTTACATTTAGATAATTTTGCATTAGAATATTTAAATTTGTTCTGCTTTCAAGTAATCTTAAAATATCCCAAGTGAGTCAGTTCTTTGTTAGAATAGAATTGTGTGTTATATGACCACACTCACTGGGTAATGATGAAGTGCAAGGATTTACGGTCTCATAAATTAACCATGATCTTCTTAGTGCGTGAAGAATTACCCTGAAATCAATATTGTTGTTCAAATGAGTGTCAGCAAATATGAAGCACAAGGCTTTGCATCTCCTCTTTGCATCTACAGCTCTCCTCAAACATGTCAGGGTTCACACACTGCAGCCTTTAATCTCATCTGAGTCGAGGCACATGGTGACTTTTATGTTATACATATTGAGGAAGATCGTTATCGGAGTATGCAATGGCACAACCCGACTCAGGAGAACTTGAGAACTAAAGCGGGCTTTCAACTTCGTAGTAGGACAGTGCCCTAGCTGGTGTGTGTCACTTTGTTTTTCTGCAATGTGTTCTTACTTCATAAGCTCTCCAGGTGTTTTCTGTCAAAAAGCCAAGGCTCTGGATGAGACTTTATGTTTATCTGAGTCCTATTTTGTGAGTACTAGAATGAATGAATTTTGTTTATTCTTGTCATTGCTTTTCAAAGCACCATAGAAAACCTGGGAAAGGAGGAAGCAGGCAGATCTGTCAGCAGACAATGCAACTTGTGAATGTACCTCTGACACATTGACGCATATGCCAGCAAGCAGCCGAAAGCTGGCACAAAATCAGCCCTAAAATACGTAATCAAAAAAAAAATAAATAAAAAAATAGCAAAAATCATTCCAAGAATGAGCAAGAACACATTCCATGATTAGGCAAGACAAATCTGTGAATTATTATGCTGATATATCTGTATTATAAATCCATGACTTGTCTCTGCCATGAACTGTCAGAGGTGCTGTTCTAATTAACCAACAATTAACCAACATCTTCTGACCAATCAGAATTGAGAATTCAACTGTGCTATAATGGTTTATGGTTTAACTACAGTTAATGGGATCACCAACGAAACCAGAGATCGTCGGCCATACCTGTTAATGGGACAATGGAAGATGAAGCCCCTGAGTGAAAAAGGAATTTCCAGGGAAGGACAGGCCACAGCATCATAAGCCATTTTTATTGTTGAGTAAAGATGCGACAGTGCTGAGATTGTGACACCTCCTCCAGCAGAAACGGATTAACCCGAGACAAGCATGGTGCCAGGGTGAGGGATGAGGGGGCCACATCTCTGAAATAAGCACTAGCACTCCTGGGAAATCAAACTCTGGGCAGCCAGTGCCGGGGCGCCACATGCCTACAAGACGCAACCACAGTAAATCACACATCATAGTCTTTATCTGGAAAATATTTCCCCCGAACCTGCAACCCAAATCACTCTATTTCTCCAAATGTGGGCAAATATGCACTCTGTCACTCTGTGCGTGCTTTTTCCTCTTTTACAATTGTATTTTTTTTTGTTTTCCAGAGAAGTATACTGTATATTTCTGTAATTGTGATGTTCTGTGGTTCCTCACAGGGACCAAAAATCCCTACAGTATTGATGTTTTCAGGCTTCCTTATCACTGTTAGTGGGCAAAATGGAATATAAACATACAGACTGTAGCTGTAGCTGTTCAGTAAAATATCAAGAAGGCATATTCTCTGTCGTACTCTGTACATGACCGTTTAGCTTTTGGATTTACAGGCAGATTTCCTCTAATATGTAAAATTATTTCCTGGGATTTGACATCCCAGATGAACTTTGGGACAAAAATGATTTTTTGTCTGAAAGTTTTCATATCCTCTAGGTCCAGGGCAATCAATTCCTGTCATTGACTTTTCATTCATGTTATACATTCATTCATTTAGCATGTGCTCAGTTGGCCTCTTGACATGTATTTGATGCAGTGCATATTTCTTGAAAGAGACTGTGACCTTCTGACATGCACAGGGAGTTATCAAAAGTGATATCTCCAGTCCATTTCATGTCAACGAGCTCCTTTGAACAGGCACATTTTACCCAGATGCACCTAATGATGGGGAAAATGTGGCTGAATTGATTGAGTTCTCCTCTGTTTTACTCACCGCTACAGTAGAGCCTTTGTGTGTTGTGGGGAAGCAGTAAGCAAATGATTTTATACAGCAACCGTAAGGTGATTTCAAGCTGGCCGTGTATCTCCTCAACAAGTGAAGACGCAATGATGTCGTCAGGTCTTGCTGTAGTGTAAAGTGCATGTGTGGCATGTTTACGTGCAGCTGGTCCTGACAGCAAGCGTGTTTGGCCGAAGGAATCATTAAATAGTCCTGACAGTCACATCCATGATGCAAAACAAGTAGTGGTCAAGCAGGTATTAATGTCATTGAACGCATTGTCTGTCAGCAGACCTGAAATGCATATGGGGCTCAGAATGCATTTGTACCACCTATAAAACAACAGGCAAATCCATCCATCAGACCATAATCTGTACCGCTTTTCTGTCAGGAAGCTGGAGGCAACCCCATTTGACTTCGGACGAGAGGTGGGGTACACCCTGGGCAGGTCGCCCAAATCTATTGCATGGCTAACAGAGACGAACCACCATTTACACTCATATTAACACCTATGAGCAAATTAGAGCAGCCAACTGACCCATGGCTTTGGACTGTGGGTGGAAACCGGTGCACCCAGAAGAAACCCACACAGGCATGGTAAGAACATGCAAACTCCACACAGAAAGGCCCCAGTCGGCTCCTTTGAGGCATCAGTGCTAGCGACTGCACTACTGTGCCACCAAGAGGCCAAATTTTATTAGAAATTTCCAATGTTTGGGGTCAGTCTGTCATGTATGCTTTTATCACTGCTTAAATGACCCCTGTCCAGATGTCCAGTTGCAAGTTTTCCAGTGCCATGTACTGCCCGCATGTACTGTACGTGTACTGGGGGTGGAACTAAATATAAATGCATTGTTCGTATTGATGAATCCTAAATGGATACAAAAGCAGATATAGACAGTAAGGAGGAGTATTCGCTTTTCTTTTTTGCATGAGGTGCATGCATTGGGATCACGCAGGATGGAAATAAAAAGTTGAAAGGTTTCAACTTTTTAAAGCTGTCACGGAAGCTCGTGGGGAGGTTTGCCAGGTTTTTAACAAAATTCATAACCCTAAGGACGAAGCAAAAACTACACCAAACGACCTGAAACTTGCCCAAACTGTTTGGGCACAGAAAACGGTAGATTCAGCTTTCTTCTTTTTCTCAGTGCTTTCATGGGAAACACGATAACAGTGGTGCGCATTTCTGATTTGCAGTATATTTTTTGCAATGCGCAGACATTATACATAGAACTTGGCCCCCTGCTCACGTAATGTATGTCCAGGTCATTACTGTTATACAAATTGGAAATGAACTATTGAATTTTTTGGCAGTGATTTGCTCCAGCAGCCCAACCTAAACACTGCCTTACTGAGCTCCAAAATAAAACCGTATTTTGACCATATTTCTGTACGAACAATAGAAATGCATTTATTTATAGAGACATAAAGCTCAAGCACTCTGCTCAGAGCTGCATGTGACTGCTGGCTCTCCAAAAATAATCATTGAATTCATTTGAAAATATTTATTTGTACACCCATTGCGTTAGTGTTTCATCATCCTTACATTATCATTCTGCAGCTTTAATAATTCCACATGATTAACTTTTATTCTTTAAAAAGGGTAGGATTTTGTTTGCCAAAAATGCTTTCATAGATTTGTTTAATATTGTTTTGCTTCATGAATAATGAAGCGGGACATGACTGTATTGTCTTGGACTGTTGGTTGCTCCAGTGGGAGAGCCTAAGTTTGAATCCTGCCTATGGCTTGGACCCAAGGGAGCAAAACTGGCCCAGCTTTCAGGGTGGGAGGGATGACTCTGTCTCCCCGCCAATCACAATTGCTTATGCTGAAGAGGGCGGATAGCCTCCCAGTTCCTCCCTTGTTGATAGCTGTTGTATGACAGTGTAGAGCTCCCTGGTGGGTGGGAATTAGAAAGACCAAATTAGAAATATACCTTGTATACCTGGGCTGGTACTAAATCTATTTTAGCGCAGATGCATCAGATGGAAAAAATTTGGGCTTGTTGTACAAAAAGACACCAGGTCATGTCTGCTACACAGATCTGGAATGGACATGGCGTGGATGCCATGCTGTGTTTGGCCCTAGTCCTTTCCAGTGTATATTTGTTGTGTTGGAGGACAACTTTGGTGAGTGCTAGTATTTCTATCACATTTGATATACTGTCACACACTGGTTCACATTATCATCAAGCATCGGCTCGGTCGTTCTGACTAGTGACACGCAAACTCTCTAATGCCTTCCATCTCTACATGTGTTTCTACTTGACTTGAAAACCAGCAGTTAAGCCTCCAAACTCACTTGTACAGTATAATACTTCTTTCTACACAGGCATGGCAGATGTTTCCAGGACAGACTATAGTATGCACTTATACTTACTTCTACTTGTACGCATAATTTTGCCAGCAGTTCCATCCTGTTGGTGGGCACAGCTTCAGTTTTCAGTTTCCCACGCGATTACGACTTTATTAAAAAAACAGTCATGTAAAGGTAAGCAGCAAGGCACATTTATCAGTCTGCACCTGCTAAACCTGGCTTGGTTCAATAATGCCATTTGTTAAGTAATAACAATGTCCCACTGGAACATTCTTGAATATTAACATTGTCCTATACAGGTGTTCCATTATACCTGAGTGAAAGCGTAACAAGACAGTGTCAAACCACACAACCCCCTGCTCGACCCTACCCTCACCCTATCCTCACTCCCACAAGAAGTTCTACATTTCACTTTTCTTGCTGGGAAAATAGCATTGAATGTACATTGCCAAAAATGAGTTAATGAGTTTCTAATGCTCAGCCACTCTCAGGTATGCACTTCTTTTGTTGTTGAGGCACAGATAAAGTTTGCACAGGTTTAACAGAGCGTTATACTGGCAGCTATGCATACCATTATAGAATTGCGTTGATGTGTTCTTTTTATGGATACCACGAGGTTATTGCATTTTGTTCTTCGACTTCTTTGTAAGTTCATCTGTACAGCTGGGGCCTCTTCAAATGGGTCAATTTTTTTCCCCACATGTTGCTGGTAATTGCTTTCAAATGGGCGTTCATCTGTAGCCTGAATTGAACTCGGAAGCTGCGAAGCTGCACATTGAAATGCTAATGACGGACCTCCTTTCCCACAAAGCCGATCTTTTGTCATCCCTAAGTTGTTTTCCTCTCTTGCACGAGGACTCCGCTCTCTGTCATCAGCGCCTTTAGGACTCCCTTAATTATGAGCTTCTTAACTGAAAGTGGAGGAGTCTCATGTTATCAAAGGCAAATTAAGGATGTGGCCGATAAGTCTTGCACCTTTTTGAGAGGCCTCATGTGTTCGCTGATGGCGTTATATTGACGTTGAATGGCTGCCTTTGTTCAGTGGTTGAATCCAATATGGTGCCATTGAAGGTGACATACAAAACGAAAGTGGATTTACACCGTGAAAAGTGCCTGAGGATACAAGTCTTGCTTCTCATCCAGGTCATTAACGACTTGGACCATTATTATTAGTCAACGAATTAAATCTGGTGTGTAAGAACATACAAGATACCAAATTTTGCTTTGACCATGCAGTACCAGAGGTGCTCATCCCTCTCTTAAGTAGTGTTTATTAGAGGAATAAATAGGAAGCTGTGGTTGGACAACTTGGTAGACAAAGTGTAGTTTCAATTCTGAGGTTGCTAAAAGACCTTGAATGCATAGCAGTCTGCTTTACATACAGCCTTTTTCAGTCATGAAAATTCATCAACCTTTTTCCCCATTATTTTTTTGACCTGGCAATCCTCACCCACCATACGACAAGGGTGAAGGCCAGCATGTGCTTCCTACAAGAGACGTGAAACCAGCAAACTGCATCTTTCTAAACAAAATTTCTGCATGCAGTCTACAAGTAGATTAACATAAATGAAATAGTCAACAGGACTAGGAATGCAACAAACATCCAAGCACAAGAAAACTTTCAGCTAACGAAAAATATTACTTTATGAAACGGCTCTTTCACAGCTGAGCCAGGATCATATATACATACAGTGAGTACCTCTAGATATTTGATCTTCAGAGTTGAGTGTAGTAGTATCTGACTGGGTAAGAGGACATTTTAATTCTAGACTTAACAGAGTTCATATGACTGACTATAGTAAATAAGGTATCTGTATTTTTTGTGCATGGCAGCATAAAGGTTTGCCTAGAAGAAAAACGAAAGAGTCCATCGCTCAAACAAACCCCCCTATTATGAGCAGCATTAGCGTTATATACCTAAGATGTGTCCTTTTATAGCTGTCTAATTTTCTTCAGCAATTCCACATCGCCTTTTTACTTTGTGGAACCAGACGATGTGTATATGCATGGGTGTATATGTACAGAAAAAGACTCAAGTAACAGACAGACAGACTGCTCCACACATGCTGTTCATTCAGATTTTAACTAGCCAGAGGCAATCAGACTAAACGTGGAAAAAAAAGGTTAATCAACGCATGGAAGCGTGGCTGATCGAAAACGCAAGATCGATCCAGGCTCCTAACTTTCTACAGAAACTAAATAAAATGAAGGAAACTTGATCTTTTATTTACTGCTTTCATAAGAGGAAAACAGAGCACTACAGAAGAATTGATTATTTTAAAAAAGGCTGTATTGTTTGATAATAAAAAAAAAATAACCATTAGGATGTCATAAATACAACTTGACATTTTTGTGGTTTCTGGATTTCACTGCAGGTTACATAACCGGTCAATTAAATAATAATAATTTTGCGTGCTTGATACCTCATGTTGCTCGTCTTTAGATCTAAACATGATCTTACATGATGAACATTGAATAGCAAGGCAGATCCCAGAGGAGACCTGCTACTACCTTTGCTGTATCTTGGTAATAAATCCTTTTCTGATCACGTGAGATCTGTGTAGACGGATTAGATATGAAGTGAGCATGGGCCACACTCTCTCTATGCCCCTGCATGAGCCTCTCCAATCTCATCTTCTGTTTACGGCTGCACGATAGGACACGCTTCTTCAGAGGCAGTGTGAAGCGCTCTCCCTTCAGCCTAGAGTCAATGCTTGTCCTAGATTTATTGTTCTCTCCTCTTACCTTCATCTTTCCCCTTCTCTCCTTTCCCATCTTCAGCGCCCTTTCCCCATCCTCATTTTCTATCACTCGCAAAATTCTTTTTCTCCATCCCAGCTATGATTTATAAACAAGGCGCCGTGATAAAGCCGAGGGGAAACAGTCCCGCACTAACAGCTCACTTCGGTGTAGTGTAAGACATTTTACTCCCACGGTGTCTATTAAATTTGGCACGGTGCCTAGTACCCACTTGCTTCATCCTTTGTTTTTCCGAATGCTTAAAGAAAGCTGTTTTTTAAATACCTGCTTTGCACTAAGGAAAATCTATATCTGCGTTCTCGTTCCGATAGTAAGAATGGAAAAAAAGTGATAAAAATAAAAATACAAAATGACATTTTTGTGGTTTCTGGATTTCACTGCAGAAATAATCACTGCTTTTAGAACCACGTATTTATGTGGACATCCAAGTCAAGCAAGAACAGTTTAATTTGTCTTAAAAGCAGGCCATAGATTTGGACACTCGCATGCTGAAATCTCGTGGAAATGATCTGATGAGGAGAACATGAGGTAGGAAGCCGATGGAGAAAAATTATTATCTCTGTCCCCACAATATCCTGAAATTGTCCTGGGCATTATGTAAGCTTTGCGAGCTGTTAGTTATATGAGATGAATATATGCTGTCAAAACTTTTAGTTGAATATTACCAAACTAATACCAAGAGTCTAGATTCAAAGCCATGATCCATGAGGGAACCTCACCACACAGACAAATGTTTAAAGTTCTCAAAGTGCACCCCGCCACCCCCCCCCTTTTTTTAGTTCAATAGAGAAAATCCTTCAGCCCAGAGATTTTGATCACGGTTGTGATTAGAGTGCTGTTACTGGTGTGAGGTGGAGAAATTAAAACTATTCTGATTCTTGTAAAGAAAAAAAAAATCTCACTAATATTAATAGGTCTCAGCTGTTGTGCGACTTTCAAATTTCAGTGTCCTCAGATGTCGATTCATCATAGCAAACCCTAAATGATTTAAGAATGGACCACTGATGACTGCTCTATAAAAATACAGATTCGACACCCCTGCTAAGCTCATCCTAAGCGTGATTCCATTTATTCTATTTACAAATATTTATGTCATAGTAAAAGACACTTTAGATCCCCATCACCTGTGACATTTCCTGATGATCATGGGAAGAAGAAAATGAAGCATTATTTTTTCTTCATGTTTGATAAGCCTGTATTTTGATGACTGACAAGTTCACATTTAAAATACTCAATCATAATTTGAATGTAAAATATCTTTGGTTACTTTTTTAATGTCCAGTGCTATAATGTTGCCTGAAATGGAAGTAATAAATTTTTTTTTTGAATGGCTAAGTGCAGTTTTTCTTAGATCCACAATTGAAAATGCAAAAAAAGAAGGATGAGAAGAAGAAGAAGAAGAAGAAGAAGAAGAAGGATTGATTTTAAGAACATTGCAAGATCTTTACAATTGCTAAATGACACCATGATCATTGAATCTCTCGTAAGTTATATTGTACAGTAGTTAGTTACAGGTAGGAATGAGGAAACATTAGGACCTAGTCAATACAATGAAATAATCCACTCCTTGGACTTTTCCTTTTATCTGCTCAGGCATGGCTTCATACTCCGTTTGAAATGGAAAGGGCTCATATTTTTCCTGCTCCTTCCACAATCTTTTCTATGTGGACCCAGCCCAGCTTAACTGAATTGTAAACCAAAGGCTAAAGGAATAAAACCTGTTACTGGTGAACAGAACCTTAAGCTCAAAGATTTATGAGTTGGCCCAGTTTATGTGTAAATATATAAGAAATATCACTTAAGAGATTGTTGCAGTCTATGAAACATAAGCTATGATTCCCACCTCTGTCATATCCTGTAGTCCAGAAGCAATACTTAACTGATCAAAACAAGTAAATGAAATGTTTTTCCTTACCTTCTCTGTATTCAGTGATATTAACTAGGCAATATAAAACTTGGGCCCAATCCCAATTGTGCCTCTCCGTTTTGTGCGTTCCTGCGTAGCATAGGGTGTCCCTTTTCTTTTGGAGATGGCCCTCCAAAAAGAGATTCAAACAGAGTATCAGGAAAAAATTCCGGGTTGATTTTCACCTCTTTGCAATTTAATTCAAAACTTTCATATGTTCCATTTTCAGCATGTAAAGTGAAATATTTCAAGCCTTTTTCAGAAACCCAGTATCTCAAATTAAGATCCATCAAGAAAGGATTTATAAGATTTATGCAGAAATTTCCTATGTCTGAAAAGTATGTTCATTTACACAGTCAATAATAGGTTGAGACTCCTTTACCATGAATTACTGTATCTATGTGGCATGGCATGGAAGCGATCAGCTTGTGGCACTGCTGAGGTGTTATTGAAGCCCAGGTTGCTTTGATAGCGGCCTGCAGCTCGTCTGCACTTTTGGGTCGGGTGTTTCTCATCTTCTTCTTGACAATACCTCATAAATTCCCTATCAAGAAAAGCACAGTAATACACAGAAGCACAGTAATATCATGGTCAGAAAACCATTTGGTAGTAGTTTTGGCACTGTGGGCAAATCCTGCTGGAAAGGAATTCAGCATGTCCATAAAGGTTGTCAGCAGATGGAAGCATGAAGTGCTCTAAAATCTCCTGGTAGACACTGCGTTGACTTTGGACATGATAGAACACAGTGGACCAACACCAACAGATAACATGACACCCCAAATCATTGCAGACTGTGGTCTGGACTTCAAGCACCTTGGATTCTGTGCCTCTCATTTTCCTGTCACACTTTACCCTTTCAGTCAACTTTCCATTAATATTGCACTTTTTCACAGTATTCCAAATTTTTTTTTTGAGAAGAACTAGAATACCACTTAGAAACAAATCACATTTTTCACATTAGACTTTCAGTTAAATCTTGGATATGTATCCCCCTCTTCATTGTAATATTTTGAAACAGTACATGAATCCTGAACCATGATATGGCAACAATAAATGGTCCAGAATTACTTGTCATATGTGGGTGGTGAGGGTGGGGGGGTGTCTATGGTGTTATGAGTTCTGAACTAAGTGCAGGCCACATGCTAATGCAGTTATTAGCTTTTCAGAAATTGTCCCAAACCTGGTTTGCTCTTGACCTGGTGGGACAATTGCAAGAACTTGGACATGGTTAGCTGGAGTCTCTTCTGATATTCTGGCCCTTCATCAAACAGTGTTTGGTGTATACATCAAGGAGGATGGAAGCTCACCCACAATAATATTTTAAGCTGTATGTATTTCCTGTACCAAGCGGTGATACAGCCAGTCAAGCTGCTTACCACTAAGCAAGTGGAAAGTGATCTGAGGTTCATGCCAGACTTCCTTAGGCCTCTGAGTTAGAAGAGGCATCCTCAGTGGTACAGATGTCAAGGAGCATAAAGCTGCTGACGATCTCAGCGTTAGTGCTTTTGATGCTTATGGCGGTGTGCACACCCCACTGCTTCCTGAAGTCCAATATTGATTCCATGGTCCTGTTGGCATGAGTGAAATCTTGGGCTGTCCTCATCTCAAATCAGGCTCTCTATCATTGTCTCATCTGCATAAGCCTGTCCTCTGTTTGGCATTGTTTTCTTGGTCAGACAGCCCAAATGAATGGAACTGCTTTGTTTTTGTTGCTAAACAATAGATCAATGTTGAGATTAAACTGACGGTCATGGAAAAAATGCTGATGGCAATTGGTGCAGATAAGGTACTGAATAAGAACAAAATTCTGCCAAGTTGGGAACTTGCAGCCAATCCACAGTAGCCAATCCAGTGGCAAATTTTGACACTTTGTAAGCAATTTCTAAGCAGTTTCTAAAAAGAAAACATAATCCTATATACTGAAACCGACATTCCTACTGTTTAAACCGAAGCGGTAACAAGTACTTTTCTTTTTTCCTCTCTTAGCCAAGTGGTATCATGAGTTGCATTTTTAAGGACGGCAGCGAAGGACATATTTGCAGTTTTATAAAAAAAATAAAAAAAAATCAATTGAAAGAGGACCAAGTGGATTTTTAGTTTTTAGGATAATTTATGGTTCATCCATTATATCCATTTATGTATATTAGGTTTCTGTACATACAAGTGATCTTTGCTATTCACATGAATTAGCATTTGTGTGCTTCTCTATAAAGTGCAGTAACTTATTATTTGTTACATATATGCAAGCATGCTTGGCTGTCTTGGTAGTTCAGACTATGTTTGGGGCCTTTGATGAGATGTGTTTTCCTGAATACTATGAATTTAAATCAGTCTAACTATTCATTCTCTTTGAAGTCAGCAAATTTTAGAATTGTGTACAGCAGCTGTTTTGAAAGCCAAGTGTATATTTTAAATGTTTTTTTTTTCTTTGTTTGTAATCTGATTTAATGATATACAGATTTTGACATCTGTACGAAAAACACTTTTTCCCCCCAGCATAAGCATCTGACTGAGAAAACATATTTTCTGCGTTCTAATATTTAGTGTGCCACTTTATACCATGGATCTAAATACAACACGTACTGAGAAGTCGAACTTATCTTAAAAGGGACTTATTACCTGCCATAATAACAGTAATAAAATCTAATTTATCCTGCACAATGCATGCTCAATGTTCTCTACAGAAAAATACGGTTTAGACAATGTTTGAATATACTGCAAAGGCCAGTGGATGGGATGCATCAAATCCAAACTGAGGCCAATAAATATTTATGAATACAAAAGAAAAAATTTGAGTTGGTTAACTCTTGATACAACAGAATGCACAGCTGCTCTGTCATCCTGGACCTGACATGCTTTGCCTGTCTTTTAGGTCTGTGTGACCAACTGCATGAATACTTAATTTTCTCTGACTGCACTGAAACATTTATTTGTTCATTTTTGCCTCCCTTAATCCCCTTTCTACATGGATACATAACATCAAGTTAGAAGCAGGGCTCCATTGATGTGATGTTTTTTTTTTTTTTACCAATATTTTGCTTGAGAAGTAACAACTCTCAAAAGAAACTATTTCAGTTGATAAGTTTGTTCAAATGTTAAAACACCCAAGATGCTTCATATTTCTTGGTGGCATGTTGATGCATGTGCCACTCAAATCCCTCAGCCCACTTACACATATAATCCGAGACGTTAGCCAAAGAAACAATGCTTTATTACCAAAAAAAAAGTTATCTAAAGCAGAGGTCCCCAATCCCCATTTGGTACCGGGGCGCGAAGAAAGAATGTTCTGGTATTTTTCTTTCATTAGTCTTCCGGATATTATTTTGAAAAGTGATTGTTTCCGCCCTCGCCTCACTCACACCGCACTTGACACTTGGCAGAGTATTTCACGCATCAGCGACACAAATTAACGCTTGAAATATTTTTTTTGCCAGAAACAAAATTCACCGGAGAGCTTTTAATGAGCAAACGAAAGGACAGCAGAAGGGTCACAAACTGCCAGGAAAAAGAAAGCAAAACATGACTTTTCTTTTTTTTTCTGCCGTTTTTTTTCTCCTCCTTTGCCCCCCCCCAGGGGCTCTGTAAATTCCCGCTGGTAACAGGCAGTTGTAAGGAACCCCGGGGTCGTCAGTATTGCGCGGTTCCGTCGGGTTGGTCTCTCTAACACTGGACCCAGTTCAGCACACATCTAGGTAATTTACATCAGCTTATGAGCCAGTCATCATCACGGCCCAAAAATCTTCATGGTCCCTGAACACTCGTTCTCTTCTAATTCTGCCATTGACATAATCTTATAACAATGCCAGCGCATCCATTACGTTACGTTATGCACTACGTAATGTATTTATGTGTTTTCAGCAATCAGACTGATTGTTTCACACTGTGTCCAAATGATCGCGATAATCACTACCACCTCTTATCCATTTACATTTCAACATCTGAGGCGCGTAGATTAAAAGTGTAGATTAAGTTAAGATTTGAATCGGATTATATAGTGTACATATATTTATTCATTATTATAAATATGTGACTGAATAAGTGAAATTAAATGTACAGTGTATGACTCACTAGCACAAGGAATTATTACATATGTACTGATGACACTTCACCCGCGGTCGTATTTTTTCCTCCAAAATGTTCGTACGCATGGGTCAGGGTTTGCGTACATTTACGCACATTCTGCCGTCAAGTTTGTTTCTACAGATCGCAACGTTTGCGCAGGAAGAGGCGTACGCACCTTTTAGGGCCCGTTTTGTGCGTACGCAACGGTTATAAATAAGACCCCAGGTGCGTGGAAAAATTTTCATTCGTGAAACACCGGTCCCTGGAACAAAAAAGCTTGGGGACCACTGATCACTGAAGGAATAAAAACTATTATGGCTACATAAAGTCTTGCTTAGTGCTTGCAAATTTTTCATAGTCTGTATTAATGCACATAATTGGCATACAGGTTAGGTGCTGCTTTATTTCCTAGTTAAATGGAATTCTGGGTAAGCATAACCTGGGAATGAGCAAGCACACTGGAGCAAAACTTACAATTACAATTGTCAACCCTTACAATTAGTTAAGGCCTTTATAACTTGCTCCACTGGACAGCTTAGCTAATATATCTATATATATATATAT
>JAOVYU010000036.1:12492147-12508847 GCA_025674565.1 Synodontis membranacea | reverse complement strand
TTTCATACCACTTCACAATTATGTGCTACTTTGTGTTGGTCTATCACAGAAAATCTCAATAAAAAACATTTAAGTTTATGGCTGTAAGGTGTCAAAATATGTAAAAGTTCAAGGGGTATGAATACTTTTGCAAGGCACTGTAGATGCAGACTTCCCTTACCGTTGTTTCTGTGCTGCTTTCGTTATGGCTTTCCCTTGCAATTACTTTTCCAGAAATATAATTTCCGGAAGTGATTTGCTGGCAGTGTTTGTTCCTCCTCGAGCTCTGTCTCAGATGGCCTGTAGTGCCACAATGAGAAAATATACCTGTCCTCGATAGAAAAGCAGTGTCATGCTGTAATGCACTCGATTGAAATTACTGCACGCTTCATCATAGGCTGTTGAATTGATTCTCATGTTAGAATATGGAAAGCACCACACTAACGGAAACATCATGCAGGGCACTGAGACTGGAATCACCCCAGCCTGTAATATACACTGATTGATTTGCTACAGTTTTTTTGTGTTTGAATCCTTGCTGTTAGCTAAGTTGTTAAAAGTGTGCACCGCTGTCCGTAACATCCCCCAACATCCAGAGGCAGTATCGGCAGCTCCTGACTTTTTCCTTGAGGAAGGCAGAGACATCACAGAGATTGAATTCCATAGCGGTGTTTACTCGCCGGGAAAATGTTTATCTCCCTCAGCGCTCACGTTCTCTCCGTGGCCTCACTCATTTGATTTCCTGTCAGCTTGATGCAGGCTGCATTACAGCATTGATCAAAGTGCAGAATAGCATCGCACGTCACTAATGGCTGACTCATTCTACTCGCAGTTCTTTGTTGCACGCAACATAAAATTATAGGGTCACTCTTAGTGGTTAACTATGCATGACACCAATCCATTGGTGGCCAATTATGGACAACCTTATGGCATAGCTGTCCACTTAGCGAATGGTTATAACAGACTGCATAAACGGTCATCATTTTCTGGTTGGATATCCATTTGTGGGGAATTATTTCTGTTGTGTCTGGACTATTTGATACCTTAATTACTTACAGATTGGTACTTCTAGCAATGTATTACCTTTCATTTATCATTTTTAATGCATGTCATCAGGACTGTTTTAATTATACTGTGTAGGTATGGTGGTCAACAAATGACCAGCAATCAGGTTATGACCAAAAATGCGTTTTTCTGCTAACAACATACTTCAGAATCTGTTCTTTAAGATATCATAAGTGTATTTTAACAAAACAACATTTATGCGTTTTTTAATGAGGCTCATTCCTAACATTACTGAAAGATTGGAGTCAGTTTAACAAACTTTGCAGTAAAAACAGTCAGTCTGCCTAAGGATGTTTTAAATCTACTTGGTTATTTGTGTCCTTGCTGTTAGCTACATGCTTTTAAGTGGAATTGGAACTTCTGCCTGAGAAGCATGAAGTGTGTGCATGAAGTTTATGTTTAAGGAGGGATCAGGCTTAAATACTTGACTTACAGTAAATGCTGTTTAATAATTTTGAAAGACAGTGTGACAAATATACACACACACACATACAGTACACACACACAAATATGTATAAAGTATTTAATATTAATATATTACCCGCAACTTGGTAAAATATCTGCAAAAGTAACAGGAATTACAATTCCAGTGCTATAAAAGTAACCTTGCTAGGTGCAGCAATAAATCTTCAAAAATTAAGATTGCAGTATAAAACAGTACAACTGTGTAAGCAAGATTTAAACATAAACATCACACACATCCTAGTGCAAACAACAATGATAAATCAAAATGCACACAGGCTGTATAAACGAACCATTCAAATGAACAGAAATCTAATCTTTGTGTATTGCAATAATATACAAGTGACCTGTCGCTCTGAATGCTCACTTAAGCACTAAGAAGCAATGGCAGATTCTTTCTCATAAAAGCAAGCATTTCTGCTCTCTCTGCTGTTAGTCTGTTTCTCTTTTCACCCACAATGTCTGAGCCTGTACTAAACAATCTCTCACTTTCGATGTCAGAGCTCCAGATATCAGTAGTGAAGCTAATCGCTGCTACATCTTTTATTGCTTTTGATAGGTGTCCGCATACTTTCTTGTACAGTTCGGGTAGAGCGGTCTCGGAAAAATATCTTCGCGATGGCAAGCTGTACCGTGGTTTTAAGTGTTCAATCAGGCGGCGGAATCCCTCGTTTTCAACAACTGCGAGGGGTTGGTCATCCAGAACAATGAATTCGAGTACCTTTTCTGTTATTTTTGTCGCTTTCACACTATCCCTGGGAAGTTTCTTGTGTCTTTGCAATGGTCCCAGCATTTGGTTGAACTCCTCGTATTCTTTGGCATGATGCTTCTGGAGATGTTTTATTAAGTTGGTTGTGTTGTATTTTGCAGTGCTGCTGCCTCCCTGCAAACATTAACGTTGCACATATTGCAAATAGCTGTAGAACTTGTTGGCGTAGCAAGCGTGAAATACCTTAACACCGATGACGTTTTGTTGTTAGCTCCCTCCATGATGTGAGCTCTTCTTGTTTCTTTTCTTAACGAGGTTTATCTGCGCACTGCTGACGCATAGCGGAGTTTGCGTGCGTGTGAGGTAGCTTCCGCAGGAACACACACATGGAAAAACTTTCAAATGCGATCAAAAAGATCGGTCTCTTAGATCGGCCCAGTGTTACCGATATCCGATCCAGCTATTTAAGCCATTATCAGGCTGATATACGGATCGGATCGGTGCTTCCCTAGCCCTCATAACCGACTACCAACCAGACTGCTGGAATTCAATTAGGAGTGGTGGGTGTATGGAACGCTTCATTATCCTGCATGACACAGTGGACTGGACCCTTCATATTACATTGTCCATTGGAGGTCCTCAATAATTCCTGGACGGTACGCACCCTCCAAATGTGCAGTACTGTGTCCAATTTAAAAAGTGAGCAGTCATGCAGCATCTAGTTCAGTTTTCATTCATGACACTTTTTCAAACTAATAGCATGTTGGATGCCAAACCATCTGTCAGACTGATGCTTGCTACTCTAAGGATTTCTTAGTATGCCGTTATAGCAACCGATCATGATCAGACACCAGAATCTGTAGGCACCACATGCACTGTTTACATCCTAACACTGATGCTATTAATATTGATAGATCACTTATATTACTGTCACTGTAAGACAGTTCCTTGAAGCTGTTAATCTAACGATTCAACACTACTCGTCTTGATGGATTATGTTCTGTAGTTCCTCCTTGCCAAGAACGATTATGTAACTTACTAATATCTGATGGCTGTATGTGTGTGTGTGTGTATATATATATATATATTTATTTATTTATTTATTTATTTATTTTTCAAATCAAGACAAGACTAGAACTTCACTCCTGGAGAAAAGTGAGGTTTGGTGCATTTTTGTTAAATGCCCTTTCGGAGTCTGTGTCAGCAAAGCAGCTGAGCTCAATGTGCCATCTTCAGTAAATAAACAATGTAACCTGGACAACAAAGGAGCTGATTCTCTTCTGGTTCTCGTCCACATTGAGTGCTGTACGAACATTGATGGAAGCGGTGCAGAGTCTACGCTAACTTCTGGCTCCAGTGTGAATCTGAATAAGCACGAGATAAAAGAGTGAATCCAATATTGTGCATGAGTGGATAAATCTGTAGTCAAGATGACTAAGACAAGCAGACTAGCTTTTTTTTCCTTTTCTCATTTAAGAAAGTTTAATCCCTCTTGGTTATTGACAATTTGTTTAAACAAATTGAGTGGTCCAATGGCTTTCAATACTACACAATAACTATAGAGCATGTTAATCCCATCACTTACTACATACATCTGCTTTTACTAGTCTGGTTAATTAATGTGCACTTATGCAACAGGCCTTCAAGCCCAACATGCAGTCACTTCACAGTGACTAATAAAAATAAAAAGCTGGCCAGACTCTTTTATTTTTCCTGTAAGAGTGTAGGTTTATCAGAAGGGATGTTTTCTTTTTTCCTATGTGTGTGATCATACCACATGGTGTATGGATGTTCTGAGCAATTCCACCCATGTGTGTTTCAACAATGTAGATCAGTCCGTAAGCAAAAAAAAAAAGTGCTCTTGTGATTGGATGCACTGTCCCCTCCAGAAGTATTGGAACAGCAAGGCCAGTTCTTTTGTTTTTCCTGTCCACCGAAGACATTTGGATGTGAGATCAGAAGATGAATATGAGACGTTTGGCTCGAATTTCATCTTTCATTTCCTGATATTTGCATCTGGATGTGTTAAACAACTTCGGACATGACATCTGTAAATTTTTAAGTGATCAAAAGTATGGGAACGGATAGGCTTAATGTGAAAGTAATTATCACTTAATATTCGATTGCATATTCCAATTACATCAAAATGTGAAAAATGCGAATATACATTTAATTGGCGTTTTAAAAGTATCATGACACGATCTGTGACTTTTTTTTTTTGTCGACTTCATTAGCTAATGTATTTTATCACAAAGATATGACATTTACGGTCTTTCTTTTTTTGTTTTTAGATTTATTCCATGAAAAATAAGGTGGTATTACGTGCTTTAGAATGCTAAGCTTTGCACACTCGTGCGTGTGTGTGTGTGTGTGTGTGTGTGTGTGTGTGTGTGTGTGTGTGTGTGTGTGTGTGTGTACAGGCACGTGCAAACACAATACGTCAGTCAGGCAATTCTTCCCAAGCGAGTGATCAAGCTCAGTGCAAACATTTTTTCGTTCAACACAGCAATTTTGCTCATGCGATGAAAGTACGTGCACAGTTGGACTCTGTGTGTGTGTGTGTGTGTGTGTGTGCGCGCACTAGCTTCTCAGCGTGTTGTTAGGAACTAAAGGAACCATATTTCCCATGATCTGCTAATAAACACAATGAAGTGATAGATCTGTCATTTTTCATATGGTCACAAATGCGTTTTCTGTATCACCACAGTGGTTTTTCAAAAGGAAAATGAAAATCATTTTTCGTTCATCATCTGTCTTTCGTCAGGAGGTGATTGCTCAGTTCAGTAATTAGGTTATGGGCTGTAGTCTCAAGTGCTGCTCACTAAAAAGACTTGTAGACTTTTTTTTTTGGCTCCTTGGCTCACAGGCTTGCCCTCTAAATTAATTTCAATCGAATGTGGAACATTCCACCAGATTCTGTGTTTGTCCTTTAGATTTGAGCTATGTGTGATCAATGCTTTTCTCATTCCTCAACCGGCTGGTACGTTACTATTTATTTATTGATGCATTAGTCTCCAGAGGAAAGGTTCGCGGTATTTTGCTCACTGTTTTTAACGTGATGGATGCTTCGGCTAGCAAGCAGTCGGCCAAAAAGCAAGTTGGAACACGGCGTTTTTTTTTTTTTTGCTTCCCTTAAAATAGAATTGCTACCCTTCCAGTATTAAAATTCAGTGGCAGGTTATTATGTGGAACATTTAAGTATTTTCGACAGCTTTTCGGATTCCGTGTGCAACCTATCCTGGTGCTTTTGATAAGAACAAGATTGATAAGATTCTCTCAAAGGATAAATCCGAGTCTGTGGTGCTGTGGCAACCATGCGGAGGATGACTGTGCTCACAGCAGCAGCTGCTTTCTGTAGTGTTTGATGACTTCGCCAGGCTGTTTCCCTTGATTAGCTCCATAGGGCAAAGCAACAGTGGCGAACCCTGAGAGATGAGTTCGTAGGACAGTCATCCATCAAGCAGCCCAGCAAGTTATGGATGAGACTTAAAGATGAAGCTTCCCTTGCCTGGGGAGACTGACAGGGCGATAAAGCAAAGTGTGTCTCAAGGGTGACCATTCAAGAAGACTGGTCTATAATATATTAGGACAGAAAAAGTCGACCGCCTCTACGTAGACCAGACTCACAGCTAACTTACTGGATGTATGTTGCCTTAGCATCATGTAAGTGTTAGGTAAAATCTGCCTCAAGGCACTGTCAGTTATTATAAATTTATTATCCCAGTCGGCTTTTAGTTGCTTGGAATCTTACGGTCTAAAGTAATTTAATGCTGGATTCAGCGTGAAAGTGGGAATTTATGCAATTTTCAAGCATAAACGGACGCGTCCATGAAAGTGTTCTGTTCTGTAAGCAACAATCTAACCGGCTAACATTAATGACTAGATTTACTTTCTTAAACCTCTTAATAAATGTAACCAAATAATGTAAAAATTAAATTGACGTACTGAAGTGATCTATTATTTCCTGTTGATGGTGTGAGTCCATGTTGATTTGAGGGGTCGTTTTCTTAGTTTTTTTGGTGGAGAGTTACAAGCTTCGTTCGAGTGCTTGCTGGAGTCATAATTTAATGGTGCATACAACTTGGAAGTTTGAAGGATGAACTCAGAATTAGATCATGTTTGAGCTTTGAGTATTCAAGCTACAAACCGCACATGGACGCTTCCATGAAAAAAAGTACGATTTTACGATTACATTTTTCCTCCAGAGTTTCTACTTGAGCCCTGCCCAGGGTGTATCCGACCTCTTTATAACAAAGTGCATCCACAAAGTGCATCCACTTTGTTATAATACCAATGACAGTTGACTGTGGAATATTTAGTAGCGAGGAAATTTCACGACTGGCATCCTATCACGGTACCACGCTGGAATTCACTGAGCTCCTGAGAGCGACCCATTCTTTCACAAATGTTTGCAGAAACAGTCCGCATGCTTAGGTGCTTGAAGTTATACACCAGTTATACGCCATGGAAGTGATTGGAACACCTGAATTTAATTATTTCGATAGGTGGGTGAATACTTTTGGCAATAATATAAATATACACAGTGGTGTGAAAAAGTGTTTGCCCCTTCCTGATTTTTTCCATGCTTGTCACACTTAAATGTGTCAGATCATCAAACAAATTTAAATATTAGTCAAAGACAACACAAATAAACACAAAATGCAGCTTTTGAAGGATTTTATTATTAAGGCAGAAAAAAAATCCAAACCTACATGGCCCTGCGTGACAAAGTGATTGCCCCTAAACCTAATAACTGGTTGGGCCTCCCTTAGCAGCCACAACTGCAGTCAAGCCTTTGCGATAACTTGCAATGAGTCTTTTACAGCGCTGTGGAGGAATTTTGGCCCACTCATCTTTGCAGAATTGTTGTAGTTCAGCCACATTGGAGGGTTTTTGAGCATGAGCCGCCTTCTTAAGGTCATGCCACAGCATCTCAGTAGGATTAAGTAGGACCTTGACTAGGCCACTCCAAAGTCTTTTTTTCAGCCAATCAAAGGTGGACTTGCTGGTGTGTTTTGGATCATTGTCCTGCTGCAGAGCCCAAGTTCATTTCAGCTTGAGGTCACGAGCAGACGGCGGGACATTCTCCTTCAGGAGTGTTTGGTAGACAGCAGAATTCATGGTTCCATTTATCACAGCAAGTCTTACAGGTCCTGAAGCAGCAAAACAGCCCCAGACCATCACACTACCACCACCATATTTTACTGTTGGTATGATGGTCTTTTTCTGAAATGCGGTGTCACTTCTACGCCAGATGTAATGGGACACACACACCTTCCGAAAAGTTCAACTTTTGTCTCGTCAATCCACAGAGTATTGTCCCAAATGTCTTCAAGATGTTTTCTGGCAAAATTGAGACGAGCCTTAATGTTCATTTTGTTCAGCCGTGGTTTTCGTCTTGGCACTCTGCCATGCAGGCCATTTTTGCCCTGTCTCTTTCTTATGGTGGCGTCATGAGCACTGACCTTAACTGAGGCAAGTGAGGCCTGAAGTTCTTTGGATGTTGTTGTGGGGTCTTTTGTGGCCTCTTGGATGAGTCGTTGCTGTGCTCTTGGGGTAATTTTGGTCGGCCGGCCACTCCTGGGAAGGTTCACCACTGTTCCATGTTTTTGCCATTTGTGGATAATGGCTCTCACTGTGGTTCTTTGGAGTCCCAAAGCTTTAGAAATAGCTTTATAACCTTTTCCAGACTGATAGGTCTCAATTACTTTCTTTCTCATTTGTTCCTGAATTTCATTTTATCTCGGCATGAGGTCCAGCTCTTGAGGATCTCTTGGTCTACAGGAAGGGGGCAAACACTTTTTCACCCCACTGTGTGTGTGTGTATATATATATATATATATGTTTTTGTTATTAGCGTAAAAGCTTAAAGCAGGGCAATTGATTCAGTCATGGGTCAAATTTGCTCACACAAAGAAAAGACCAATTTTGGCCTGAATTGGTAATAAGCCAGCTTTGTTAATATTTATAAATGTTAACACTTCTTAGTGTATAAAAATGGTGTGTGCTCCCAGGTGTTGACTTGGAGTACGTTCATCTTTTGCAAATCGTTCATACTTTTAAATACCCAGATTTGCAGAGAGTGAAGTGGCCTCCAGCCTGCAGTCTCTAGTATTACTGGAACTCCATACATCCTTAATTCAAGAGTAAGCTGAGCCACCTCGGAGGTGTCAATGGCTCCTACGCTAGCAGTAATTAAAGCAGGATTGGTTGTAAAGTCATGAAATACTGTAGGGCTTGCACGTACACCTCCCACGCCAGTCCTCTCCAACTCCACCTCCCTCACAGAGCACTTGTTTACTTCGATTATGTCTCTTTCTTCCCTTGCGTGTGTGTGCGCTAGAGAAAGAAGAACGCCACTTATTTTGACCGATTACCGTCGTGAGATGGACAGCTCGTTTGACTTTGTCTCTGTTCTAGTGGCATGTCGTTGTTGAAAAAAAAAAAAAAGAAGTATTTCTCATTTTCTGGCGATGGACTGAAACGTCTCGCATTTGTTATTATCACCGCCGCACTTACTCCTCACACTTGAAATTGAATACGGACAAAAAGTGGTGATGAATATGCAGATGCAGTTCAGGGACAAGGATTTAGACTTCACGGTACTTGCTTTAGCACCTCAGAAGCTTTAATGTATTATCCTGTAAGAACCGATTAAACTTGGGAAGCAAATTTAAAAGGGAAATAAGGTGTGACCTATCAAGCCATGAAATATTCCACTTGTACCTAAAGAGAAAAAATGTTTCATCAAAAGTAAAATATAAACATTCTTTTTTTTTTTTTTTTCATTTAATCTGGTTTGCAAACATGAGCTGACTTTTGACTAAACCATTTTCTCAGGAACATTTGTCACTACAAAGGTTATTTTTTTTTCTCCCCACTGCACGTTCCTCCAGATTGGTTTCTGAGCAATATGGAAATACCTGCGGTGTGATCAGACAACAATCTTTGCTGTTACCCAAAGAAATAGTTTTGTATAAAGGTCTAGATCTGGTCTGCAAACTCAGTATTTGAGCCGACACAGTTCCTTCCAAAAGTATCGGAACAGCAAGGTCCGTTCTTTTTTTTTTTTTTCTTTTGCTATACCCTGGAGACAGTTGGCATTGAGAGCAAAAGATGAAAATGAGACGACGGATCAGAATTTCAGCTCTTACTTCCCGATACGTACATCTTGATGTTCTATACTATGTAACATTTGATGGCAGACCAGCCAATTTTTTTTTAGGTGAGCAAAAGTATAGGAACAGACAGAAGGTAAAAAGCACCTAATGTACAGTTGTGTATTCCTTGCTTGCAATAACTGCATTAATAACTGCATAATAAGCAAACGAACTACTGACATCATCTTTTAAAGAATGCTTTTGGAGCGGGCTGTATGTCAGCCACATGAAGCCGAACAATTTCTGAGGTTTCAGGTTGACCTTTCGCCCCCCACCCCCCCCGCGACTCAAGCCTGTTCATGCATTGCCATATACAGTGCGTTTGCTGGAACACCAAACTAATATAATCAGATATGGATTAAAGTTCACATAAGTATTAAATATATATTTATATAAAAACATCTAAAGCCTTATTGAAGATCAGAATTGCTTTGTCTGATACCAGATGACATTTCAAAATTGTGGAACAATTTGAGGTATGTGCATCCACTCCAGCTAGAGCAGGAGGTAGAGCCCTCTCTTATACTGTGCATTATTATTATTATTATTATTATTATTATTACTAGTAGTAGTATTATTTTCCCTCTTACAGAAAGAAAAGATACAGAATAAAAAAATGACACAAATTCTTGCAGAAGGCGTCAAATACAAATACTAATGTACTGTTTTTATTTGTCAATATTCCTTATGTATCACAGAAACCTTTTCTAGCTCTTATAAAATGTGTTATCTTTTGCACCTGATTTAAAGGTCAACTTCCTAAATTAGACATTAGGTATTTACAATGATGGACATACGCCCATATACCTACTGTAGCAATACTAGCATCCGTGGCTGAGGCTGTTTCCTGTACATTTGTATTGTTTATCTTTGTAGCCAGGAACCATTCTGTGTTCAAAAACTCAAATATTTAACACGTAATTGAGTTATACATTGGAAGCTTGGTTATTTATGGCCGACATAGAGCTTTTATTTTTATTCTTGAATTATCCACCGAGAGCACACATTACCTCTCTTCGTAATATACTTTATTAAATTTTTTTGAGTTATTAAGGTTTCGATTAAATTCATTCGAGTGACCAGACTAATAACTGTAAGAAATCAATAATAAATAAAATAAAATTAATGACGGTGGGTTAGAAATTTCTACCACTAAACAAAATAAACATTCCTTGGTATGTCTCATGGACCCAATTTTTTAAAACCACTGATTTAATGGACCAAACTGATTTAAGTCATATCTGTGACTTAACGGATTTGTGGCTATCTGGGGAAAAAAACTTGTTTCATGTTGTGAAATTTTTGACCTTTCCTACTTTACGTAGTTCTGAAAAAGACAGACTTTAGTAACTATGATGTTTCTATTTTGCAAATATTTCAATCCCAAGTAAAGCAAAGCTCTAGGGGGGATTGCATTTAAAGATTCCGAACTGGACATTTTGAAAGCCGATGTCTGATTACAAACTGAATTGATTAGACCTTTTTTTGGAAATCTACAAAAGTGCAGACTATGACACCAGGACTTCTTATTGGCCATTCAAGTCAAGTTCTCCATCTAGTTCTCCATCTACACTCAAGTTCTCCATCTACAGCTCAATTCCAGATTAGGTGCAAAAATAAAAATAGAGCTTGATCATTTTTTTTTCTCCTTTCCACAGGAGCATATTTAGTTTTTTTTTCTTTTCCCCCTCTAAGCTTTGATTGATTGCAGGCTGCCTGACATCCTTGCAGCTGAGTGCTTAAACTGAATCCACGGGTTGAATATTAAGAGTCCCTGGCTGGGGCTCTGCCACTTGAGCACTTCCATTCACTCAGGAGGGGGGGACTGGTGCCAGGAGCAGAATGATGTCATCAGTGCGAGGTCCATGTTCTGTAAAGCTCCTCCTTTCTTTCTCGGATCCAATCCGTTCACACGTCGTCATGTACAGCAGGATTTCAAAGCTTTGCTAATGTGGCTCGGCTGTAACCGTGTGCCGTGGTTCTGAACGCAAAAAAAAAAATGGTTTGGTTCTCTTGGTTTTATACTGTCCACATGACGCTCCTTAAGCAATCATCACAATCACCTTTCCTTCAAACCCCTAATCACACTTGAGCAATTATTCGTGTTCCTGTTCAGCAGCGCCGTCATCAAGCACCAGTGTCACAATTGCACCACGAATACATTTGCACTGTAATTCAAAATGCATGCATTAAAACTAAAGACAAAAGCACTTTGATTTTGGCTGCTTGCCTTCAGGCCAGCTGTAATCCTCGTCTCAGTTAGCGTTAGACAGAGCGAACATATTTTATTCAGTGACTCATGCATCACTTTTTTCGCAGAGAAAGCAAAAGCACAGAAGAAATCTTAGCAAACCTTCCAAGAGTCCTGTTTACTCCCCAGCATTTTATTTGCTTCCGATTCCCCTCGTCTATGTTTCAGATGCTGCTTAGCATACCCAAGCTGAGATTAAGTCGTGAACATGGTCTTGTTGTCCTGTCCTTAGTGCTGTGCTCGAACATTGCTTGTTTTAAGGTCAAGTGTGACCTTTCGGGTTCTTGTCGTAGTTACCTTGACCTTTTCACATCAAGGACTAGGCATGACTGAACTTTACGCCAGCCACTCCATCAGAAAGGAGACACTTCCCCTGGTACCACTGACCTTTTTAGACTGATGACAACTAGCAGTTCCCATACAAATTGTGGTAATTTATGACTCCAAACCCCTTGACGTCATTTGTTTATTGCTTAATTACAGCGGTCCAAAATTCGTCGTTCTCAAAGCAGCAGAACTGTTGACTGGCATCCAGTTTGATCTCACCTTGGGTCTACAGATTTATTTTGTTATTGTGGCACAAGGAGTCCAGTAACATAAATCCGCTTGTCTGAAATAAGCTGTATACTCACAGAAAACCCACAGATTTACGTTTATGCTTTCAGACCAAACAGATCTGGGGACTCGCTGAGAGGAGAATACCCGCTGGGGAGCTACCCCAAGAACTAACAACCTTCAGAGAGCTTTTTTTTCTGTTTGCATTCACACCTCCAGTTGGAGTGTCAGAGTGATGTAAGCCAGCCAGAAGCTGGTATTTTTTTTTTTTTAATATGAATGAAAGTCCTGTCCACCGGAGTTCTTGTGTTGTCCACTTTCGTGTGTCACACGAGACCAGGAAGTGATACATGCAAGAGTACATTTTTTAATTTTACATAATAAACAGTGATTTCTTGGTGGAAAATCGTTGGCGATTGCTTAAAATATGTTTACGTAATATGGACTATTATTTTACAATGTATTTTCTTACACAGTTGCAAAAAAAGGAACACGGATGAGCATATGGACAGGAACATTTAATTAAAGTTTGTATAGCTTGCTTAGATGCGTAAAAATAGTGTTGCATTTCTTTTGTCGCTTATAGGGTCGATAAAGCTTGGACCGGACTGTCAGTCCATTTGTCTGTGTTTTTTCCCCATATTTTCAGGCTAACGTTCAGAACTGTTCTTTGTATGGCTAGCGTTTTACATGGATTTTGAAATGTGCGCATGTGTTTGACCAATCGACGTACACTTAGACCTGGACCAATCACCATAAACGTACGTCATTCATGGTTCCTGCTGTGATGTGAGAGTACCTACTCTGAAGTAGGAGCTAAAAAAAGACCCTCGAAACAGCATTCTAAGACCTACAGTCATCCTCAGTTCCTGCAGTGTGGGCACACAAAAGAGGGGGTATCTCCTCCGACAGTTCTAAGAACTATGATAATTGTTCCTCCGGACTGAGAACGATTGTTAATGTTCATGTTGTAACTCATTCACATGGATTTGCTTGACGGATGCTTCACATAATCTAAGCCTAAAAATAACAGATTACAAAACATCTTGGATTTTAACAAAAAATGCATGTAATCAATGATTTGGAGATCACACCACCCCATAGTTGATTATTTTACTACACTGAACAGTATTACTGAAATCAGTTGCTTTTTATGCCTCATCGCCTTTTATTCATGCTTTTTATTTAACACAGAAATCCAAAAATAAGACGCGTTACTAATATATAATGACGCTAACTCTCTTTGTTCTCTTTCATGCCTTCTCTGCACAACCTGAACGTACCCATAGGTAAGTCAACTTCAATAATCTCAAATTTGTCATGGTCCGTGGGTGTAGATGACGGAGCTGAAAAAGTGCGAGTGTCTTTTAATATCACGTTTTCCAATATGATGGTGTGATATTAACCACTTGAGGCTTCGGTTCCACACAAGCAGTAACACACACGGTAAAACAAATGTTTTTTTTTCTTTGCGAAAAACACATCCGATGAGACATCCACTTTTGTCAGAAGTGATATGTTCGCATGAGAAGAAAGGAAAACATGAACAATCTGTTGCAGTTCCGATCGACAAGAGCTGCTGCCTGCTGATCAAGGCGTGCCTCATGGCTCGCATATAATTACTGAACACATTGTGATCATTTAAAACACGAGTGATATGTAGTGAAAGAGATAGTGTGAAGTTATTTCGTACTGCTTACTATATGGGCCGTATTTTATCCCTGTAGTCCCTAGTTATACAGTACCATAGAGGCAAATATAAAAACCAACATGGTCAAAAAAAAACAAAACTAAAAGTTCTAAAATGACAATGATGTGGAAGTGCTGCTTAAGGTCACACTTTGATTTTATTAAAAATCTCCATTCGCAGTAGGGATTTAATATGCCCCTGCTCTTGATTGCTTTGTTCAGGTGTGTTGTGAGTTGTGACATTAAAAATGTCAATTGTCTCCATGTCCCTGAGGAATGAACAGAGTGCAGCACATTTCCGAACATCTCCTCTGGGACCTCATATGAACATGGCGCAATTAGGGTGGAAGCAGCGCTATATTACAGTACAGTCTTTCCATGGGCCCTAACTAATCCCCCTTTAAACTGAATTTTCTCTCACACTCTCTCTGTCCCCACCTTGGGCCATAAAACGCTGTTTGTGCTCCAACAAATCCTCCAATTCTATTGATTCCAGTCTGTACTTTGAATTGCGGAGTACAAATGTAAGACATACAGTGTTCATCGACAATAGATGGTTGTAACGTGATGACAGTTGAATTCAGCTGTCCACGCGGACATGGTAAATTCGCCAGAGACGGAGAAGTCAAGGTCACACCCCAGACTTTATAGAGACGGTATTGCAGAAAATTTGCATGCACTCTCCAGATTGTCTGATGTTGGGCTACTGAAAATTATGGCTTGTGGATCCCTGGATCAGGCAGCGTGCTGAGTCGGATAAAGAGATCTCGGCTTCGGCTTTTGGATCAAATAGGAATCGGCATATGGATTGCTCTGGGCTCCAGGGCAAAGCCAAACATGACAGACGCTGTTGTTCCAGTGCTTTCTGTCTTGCTGCCATTCCCTTCCAGGAGT
Organism: Synodontis membranacea; assembly: GCA_025674565.1. Taxonomy (NCBI): domain Eukaryota; kingdom Metazoa; phylum Chordata; class Actinopteri; order Siluriformes; family Mochokidae; genus Synodontis; species Synodontis membranacea. The sequence continues at coordinate 12,494,083 of JAOVYU010000036.1, read as the reverse complement.
GCTGTCTGCTCTCTGCTTCTCACTGACACGACAGAGATCTTGATCTCTTCATCCTTGAAAGTATAACAGATACGCCAGTGGAATGACAGCAACCTCAGGTCCTGATCTGTGGCATGGATGGGAGAAAAGGAGGTCAGAAAGATTGACTAGATCCGATGATTAATCTACCCAGACGTGGTAGGCAGACGCCTACTGAGGGCCCCTCGAGTCATTTTGTAGATTGATACGGCACACGTGACGCCACACGCTACAGTTTCTGTGCTCTCTCAGTGGCCGTAGCCATAAAACCCAGCATTTGTCAGTGAAATGGCTAAGGACAGAGCCCATTTCTGCCCTGATTGCACCAAATCAGGTTTGCCTTGCTGGAGATAAATATTACTTAGCCTGTAGCACCTGATGCAGAATTTCTAAAATAGGGATTATTGAGAGTCAGGTTTCCTGTATGGAAGTCAGTCTGATGGTACACCATGTAATGTCTTGCAAATCAAATGCAGCACAACAGAACCGCTTCCTTTGAAATGATAATGACTTGTACTGGCAGGCGAGGTGCAGATGCAGTTGTCGTCACGAAAATCACAGTAACACGGTGTCTGGGACGTGCTTGAATGGGCTGCAAGTTCCTGTTTATCTACATTTTACAGGTAAGGAGGCAGGTGCATATATTTAGATATTTATGTCAATATCAAGGGCAAGGCTAGAAATCTGACCAGCTCAGCTGCCTGCTTGGAGGAAGTGCAGGTTTAATGGAGGATTTATCGTAAGCATTTAGCTGTATGCCCTTATCCATTCCCTTGCGACCTCCCCCGAGGCTGACCTTCTTAAAGATGTGATATGGTGCCATTTCAGAGTTTTAGTTTATAAGTGGAAGTGGGTAAGTGTCCATATCCTTCTTTAATTAACTGCAAGTGTCCTCGGAGACTCCAGACAGGGCTCGTGATTGTCTGGGAGAAGAACATGTTCGATCTTTTCCTCTAACTATTGTGCTCAATGAATGCTTTGTTTGGTCCTAAAGCCCATCTCTGCTCCAGTTGTATGGGGCCATTCTTGTTGAAATTAGTCCTCTGACAGTCTTAAATCAATATTTTCCCTAATCCAACTGAGGCTCGTCACGGTGAGGTGTGTTTAATGAGGCTTAAACGTTACCTAGAAGTAATCACTTTGCCTTAGAGCAAATAATAATATACTAAATGAAACCACAAGCTAGCTAACTAAAACTGAGATAAGTTGGTTAACCGGACTGGATTTGCAGACGGTTCTTTTCAGTGAAACCTAGGAAACTTTCGATCAAAAAGAAACTAGATTATTAAAAAAATAATAATTCTTGCCACTGAGTACCGTATTTTCCGGACTATAAGGCGCACTTAAAATCCTTTAATTTTCTCAAAAATCAACAGTGCGCCGTATAATCCGGTGCGCCTTATGTATGAATTCTGGTTGTGCTTACTGACGTCGGACCGATTTTATGTGGTACATGGTGCTCAAAAATCTGTCAAAATGTTTTAGTACGACTTTGGTAAGCTACGAAGCCGCACCGCTTGATGGATTGTAGGAGCATTACGGCTACCGTAGTCAGGGGCCTCGCGGACAGTGTGTGAGCTATACCACAGTCTCCGGGAGCGCCGGGCGGGGGGGCAAAGTTTTAATGCTGGTCGTTGCATTAATAGCTTAAGACAACAGAACAGACATAGGGCTTTAAGACATCTTAAAGAGAAAGTTCGTTCCGCATGGGTGATGCCGTTTATAATTCTGTACAATATTTACATGAAATGTCCGATGGATGAGGTTCATTTCAGCAGATTTCCCGAGCATACGCACCAGTGATGCGCGGGTTGATCCAAAATGAGCGGGTGCCCGCGGTTGCGAGTCATCCAAAAATATTTTTAATGATATTCGGGTCGCGGTCGGTCGGGTCGTTTGAAATAAAGATGCCAATTAA
>JAOVYU010000036.1:12453981-12473791 GCA_025674565.1 Synodontis membranacea | reverse complement strand
CATTTCCCATGTATATAGGTCTTGACATTCTACGAAGTCAGCATTTACAGAGATATGTGTGTGTGTGTGTGTGTGTGGGAATTGGGGACAGCTGTGTTGACAGGCTGCATGGCGAAAATTACTCAAACAGGATTATACACTGCAGGATTATCCGCCTATTGGAACTGGTGAAAGGAAGAAATGAAAATGCCAGCAGAACCAATCCAAGAAATCATCAGGCTTTGCTTAAGCAAACACAATTATTAAGGCAATTAATGGACCCAGCTTGTTTTACAATTGTTCCTTTCTCTTGGTTGACACTTCCTTTGTGTGAGTGTTTACACAGAGCTTTGCGAAACAGTCTCACCAATGACATGGTATTGCCTTCGCTGTTTAGCTTTCATCCCCCCCCCCCCCCATTTCTGATTTTGTCAGACCATACTGTGTTTGAAAGATAGCACGTAAATATTTTATTATCTAAGATACTGTTGCACTTGCCCACAATACTTTGTCAAACGATGCAACTAGAGAGATAATCTGGTGAATCTTCAAATGTGTAAATGTAATCTCTCTCTCTCTCGCTCTCTCTCTCTCCAATCTTTTGAGAGTGAGTCTTATATTTCAAAAGATTGAAACTGAGATTGTAGCAACAGTACAGAATCTTGAGTAAGGCTTGAGTAAGGAATAAAACACTCAGGGGGTGTGATGCACTGTTATAGGAACGTAATCAAACAAAACAAGTCTCCAATACAAGTAGCAGGGTTCCCGCGGTCATGGAAAACCTGGAAAAGTTTTTGGAATTTATAAATCATTTACTATTACTTCTACCAAAGTTGGGGGAACCCTGAAGTAGGTTCCTGTTATCACTTACATTATAGCAACTTTAAACAGTAATAATTCCCTTCTCCAGTCTCAGTTTTTCTCGGAAGATAAAACATTCTGCTTGTTACTACAAAGCCCTTCAGCTTTCACAAGGCACTGCTGTTAAAGAGAATGAATCAAGGTCTTTGGTCCAATCAGATTCTAAAACTGAGCAATGCTGCTTATCTAACGAACACTAAATATGTGCTACCGCTATAGATGCCTATTGACGTGCCTTTTTGCCTTGCTTTTAAAAAATTAATATTCATACTCAGCATTTCCCACACGCTCTTCCTCAGCTGGCAAGCCATCTCTGATCGGTCACTCTGGCAGGGAAGCAAATGCGCTGACCCTCAGTGACCGCTGTACGAGGTGAAGAGAAACCAGTCAGTGCCCTTTCTGAACCCAGACAGACAGACTTGTTAAATTGTATGGTATTAATTTATAGAGGCAGCGACGTGTCTCACGGCACAATGGGTCAAGTCTATTTGCATGAGATATTCCCATTGGAGTCTGTGGCCAGGTCAGATCTCAACCAGCCATTGCATAATAAGCAGAAGAACATCAGGGAGTCCTTTAAACTGACATCTCGTTTCGTGTACATGTATTGCCCTTGTATTACCCGACAGCGTGTGATGTGTTTTTGGGTTTTGTTTCATTTAATGAGGTGGCTATGGAAATTCTGTACAGGGCTTAATTTGGGCCAAAAATAAAAGTGCATATGCCGAAACATCAAATTAACATAACATCCATGATAGTACTGCAGCTGGATATCACAGGTTTCCATCAATATGTATATTCTAGCACAACGTTGTTTCTATAGCAACAACCTGAGACTTTTTTTGGTGGGCACTCTTCATTAAAAAAAAACGTGTAATTATTGATATGGTGAACTTTTCCGAGGCAACCGTCATGTAGAATTTTTGTCTCCGTTTTAAGATATGCTTATATATGATTTGTTATTTGTAGTAGCAGCGAACTGTAATATATTTACATGTTTCTTTACCTGGCGTGCTTCGAAAGACACCAGCTGCAGTCAAGACCATCCTCAGCGTCCACTTCTTTGGTGGGCGAGAGAAGAAAAAGGACCAGAGTACTTGTGTGATGTTCCACCCACCTTGCTACTGTTGGAGCGGAGCTTTTGTAGCCACTCTAGGGATGGAGAGAGCAGCTGCAGCTGGAAGTGATTATGAGAAACTAGCCGCTTCCAACAGTAAAAAACAGTAGGGCTGAAACTTGTCTTGCGGCTTAGGTTCAGCACCAAGGACAGCACCTAGCTTTTTTCAGAAAAGCTCAGACTCTTCATTGCATAAGTGCGATGTGGCTCGCTGTCCTAGGCCTGACACCCTCATATGGTTTGGATCAATATTGATGTTGTGACAGTAATAATTATTGGACTTTCTGGTTTGGTAATATCTTGTTCATTATCGTCAAGCCCAAGGCACCTTCTTTCATGTGTGATTAACTGAGAAGCTTTCATGTCCTTGATGGATGCAGCCTTTTCTTTCTTTACTAACAGTCTCAGTGGTTTAGTGGCTCTAATTCCATCCCCAGCAGGGCGCATGAGTTTACGTTTGCCTGTAGTTTTTATCCAAAGTAAATTACAATTCAGGCAGGATACAACGGAGCAGTTGAAAGTTAAGGGTTTTGCTCAAGGGTCCAGCTGTGACGACTTGTTTGTGGAGGGATTTGAACTTACAACTGTCCTTACAACCATCAGTAGGTCAAACCATTGAGCCACCACTTGCCCCAGGAGTTGATGCCTCAGTGACAAAGTCGGCAATGACCAGCAGCGGAGTGAGAGTCACTTTAAAACCGTATTTGGCATTAGAGATTTTAAGAGTATCCTTGCGATTAATAGTTTCTCCAACAAAAGTAAAGCTTATACAGCACTGAGGGCAGGTCCTGGAAAGAGGGGTATATACTGTGGCCACTTTCTCTGACTTTGCTCTGACCTACAGCCTAACTTGGTACTGAATGTCTGAAAGTTTAACCATTCCTGTCCCTAGGCACATCGACTGCAGTTGTTCCACTAAAGCAAAGAAGCTTAACCCAGATTGGAATTGGGTTCTCCGATTCCCTCCCACCATCCAAAAACCAGCCAGAGGGTGGACTGTCTACCTTAATTTCAGTAAATGGGAATGAATGAACCTATCCAAGCTTAAGTGGTCACTCTTTGAAGGCCAAATATCTTGTTTACTCTTGGTTGATTCTTGAGCATCATCATCAGTATCTTTTGATAGAAATTATCCACCTAATTGGCACCTACAACCAATTCAGGAGTTTGAGACACATCTCTACAAATGCATCTGTCTCGGAAAGCCCTATTCGCATTAGAAAATCCATCCCTATTAGTTGATGCATATGCTCAGAGAATGCTGGAGTTGAAGCCTTTAAAAGCAACCTTATTCCTAAAACAGCTAAAAGAAAGAAGAGGAACGACCCTGGAAGTAGGTGTTTGAATAGAATGAGCCAATTTGTACCCAATGCAGCTATCTGAATTCAGAGATGAATTGCGCAAGTGTTTGTGCATTTAGTTACCATCGACCCAGTAAAGACAAGAAGCAAGAAATGGCCAGGTGTAAATAGGGGACAAGTGTTACTCAATATTGGTGAGTCATATCAGTGACTATTCAAGAATCCCTCCAGTGTCTCACTATCACTTAATTACTTAGTGTTGTCTGTTTACTGTCATGTTACATTAGCCACGTTTAAAGACTGTGTCTCCCGTGGTTATTCTTAGTCATTTAAAGCACATCTGTTTAGTCTAAGAACTTAATTCATCATTGGGAAGAGAGAAGAGAGTTGCCTTTGGTTAAAAAAAAAAAAAAAAAAATCATGTTGCATTATGTTTACAGATTGCAATAATGTGTTGTCTGCTCAACTGCACACTCATCAAATGGTTAGTCGTCCTTTAAAATCCGATATTCTACTTAAGAAAAATCTGATGTGACTTAAACACGGGTCATTTTCTGAAAATGGGAAGGGCTAACATTCGTAGAATGCATCAGTGTTCGGGCGGCACAAAAAAGCGTGCTAACCTCTTCAGTCCACTCTAATAGATCGAAAGAATCTACTGTAGAGTTCTAGTCTTTGGCTTGTTGACCATAGAAATGAACGTCAACCACTTTTCTCGTTTTTTCCGAAAAAGAGAGAATTGAGAAAGCTGTGCTAATTATTATTATTTAATTTTTTTTTTTTTGCCAGCATCACGACATGTGCTCTCCTTATGGTATAGTCATTGTTTTAAGTCCTGAAATGGCAAAGCGGAATCAAGTCTTGAGTCATGTTGAAGCAACAATCGCTAAACATGATGCCGACGCAATGTAGTCCCACGACATGATTACTCATTCAGTCGTCACCTAAGGAAATGGCCGTGCACGAGCAGCAATAACGCTCCAACAATATGTAAATATATAAGAAAAAAATATAGGAACAACTGAAAAAAAAAAAAAAAAAAAAAGTGAAACGCAACAAAGTTTTTAAGTAGTTTGGGTAAAAACAAAGGTCAGACATTGGTTGATTCATTTTACTTTACATTTCCGAAATGCTGTCAAAGAAACACAGATGTTTGTGCGGCGTTTATTCATGGGTCTGAATTTAGCTCTGTCATATGCAGTATATGGCTAATGACGAAATTGCTGGACAGGCAGCACAGAAGCAGGACTATTTGAATACCTACTGTATGATCCCACTTGCCATTGGCCACAAAGGAACTCAGCTGGTTTTCGAATGCTCCAACCGAAGTTCATCTGAAGTAGCTTACTTTCAGAGCAAAATAAAAATGGGCAATTCCGGCATTATCAGGCTCCTGTGCCTTTCTCTACAATTAGTCTTGACAAACCCAACCTTATTTTTAGCAGTGGTAATGTTAATGCACTGGAAACAGTGACTGCCAGACCTAAAAATGTAGGCTGAAGCCCAAAAGACTTATGACTTATTCCAATACGAAGCCATTTAGAACTGACCCAGCTTGCTAGCTAGCTCCCATGAGGTTTAGCTAATATGAATTTTGCAAGCCATACTCTAAGCTGAGGCAAAAGATATCATTAGTAATGTTTTAGCCAGAGGAATCACTTTAAGTAGATATCACTACGTTGTGTGATTCTGGGCATATGCTCTGTTTTAGTCAAAAATGAGTCATGCGTCAGTGGAAGAATCTTATAGACTTATATATCTTTTTATTTAAACTCGTTATGCCTTTACCAAGAACATGTTTGGTGGTTATTTTTTTCCCCCTGCAAATGGTGTCACTTGGATTATAGAGTCTTGTTGAGCATTATGCTGCCTCATTCATATTTCAAGTAGTGGCCTGTTTCTTTTCATACAGTCTTTTCAACGACAGGGTTTCACGATTTAATTTTGTACGAAACAACTGCGGTGGAAAATGAGATTTCACCATAACAGTGATGTTTCAAGAGACACTTGGGAAGATCTTCGAAGTTGAAGAGCGGTGTACTCAAAGCCATAGATACTGTATGAGCTTTATTACCCTGAGTTGAGCCGCAAGAAGTGGTTGCGACTTCAGTTCTGACTCTCGTACTGTCTCTGCCGGGATTGGGTTCAAAGTTACGGTGATGACACTGGGTTGCACAACAGGGTCGTCCTGCTGCCTTGCCGTATACACTTACAATCCCAAACTCTGACCAAAACCCCATATTTTGGTCATCAGGAATACAGTGTATGTTGACAGTAGTATCAAGATGTGAGCTTGGAGAAATGAGCCATTTGTGTGGCAAATGAGTCCAATGAAATTAAACTTAATTGTTGAGTTGCTGAAGTTTTCAACGAGGAGGCATTGATTACAAAGCTGTGACACTGGAGACTCCTTCCATAAATGCTGCATGGTAACTTGGGGTGTAAACATGGGAAAGATTTTGAAGAGTCAGGCTAAAGGATATAGTCACTTTCTTAAGTGGAAAATCGTGCCTTAAAAAGATGCATAATATTTCCTCTTGTTACAAATCATGTTTGTGACCTCAGCAATTCAAAGTCAGCAAGTCGTTAGCTAAAGTTTTTGGCCAGGAGATGTGGCGTTCTCTTCTCGCATCACACCTAAGAGATATTGTTCGGGATATCGGTGAGGTGAATATGTGTCGAAGTAGCGGACGAGTTATATGACAGCTATGCACTGCAATTTGAATATTTTGCCTGATTTCATAAGCCTTTTCGACATCTTTCGAAAAGATCCTCCCATCAGCTAAACAATCTGTATATTAAAACGATGTTCTACTGAGAGCCAGATCAGGCCATGTTTTTCCAATCCCAGTTTCAAAGAGCCTGTCCGTGGTTGTCCAAGGTGGTCTTCTGCTTTTGTAGGCCTTCTGCTCCATTGTTCACCATTTTGTCTCTCTTGATTTGCTTTCTTCTCACCACGGATGTAAAGAGAGATTATTTAAGTCACCATAGTCTTGTGGTCGGCTCTGGTCATTCTTGATTGATCTTTCTCATCAACAAGGCATCTCCCTGCAGACCTGCTTCTCAGTGGATATTTATTGTTTTTCACAATATTCTGAGTTCTCTCTGAATTTTTACATGTGAAAATCCCAGATCAGTGATCAGTTTCTGAAATACTCTAACCAGTCTGTCAGGCATCAACAACCGTGCCATGGTCAAAATCCACGGAGATCACGTTTTCATTAAATTCACTCATTAAATAGGCTTTGAGTGATCTGTGCTATAGGAGCGCTTAGAAGTCGAGCAGTGAGTTGGAAGTACTTGAAGGGAGGCACTTCAAACAGTTTCAGATAGTTCATATTCCTTTTGTCTTCAGTTTGCCTCTCTCTATCTGCATTCAAATTTGGATTATTCCATAAAAATTACATGTAAAATCGCCATACGCCATTGCAAGGCTTGACATTAACAGTAGCAGTGCTAGAGCCGACGGTCAGATAGGAAATCAGCAAACACTACCTCTAGTTTCTATGATCAGATCTCTGATTCGAACTGCAAGCGATCTTGGAATGTAAAGCAGAAGCAGGATTTCCAGAAGGCGTTCACTAATAATGACAGGAATCCTGGTTCTTTTCATTTAGTAACTGAGAATAAAAATACCAAACGCAAGAAATTTTAAGCTTAAGCTATCGCCATGCTCGTTTTCCCCAAGACTTCTGTTTGTCCAGGGTTACCGAGGAACTAGTGGAGGTAAATGGAAGGATTTCGATGCACTCAGGATGGCATACTGAGTGCATCGAGGGCATAACATACACTCTCAACTTAATAGTTACATATTTGTCTTTTTCATTTTCTAAAATAATTTAAAAGATTCAACTTTAAAACTTCCCCTTTAACCTGTTGTGCTAAATGACAAGCTCATTAGTCATCAAAAAAACACTAATCACTCTGACTGCCATTTTGTATTTTTTTTAAAGTTCCTATTGAAAGTATTTATTTAATTAAAACGCAGCCATTCAAATTTGTTTTCCATTGAAAATGGCGTAAATGATGTTTGTTGAATAATTATTCTTAAAATTCATTAAACGAACAGACCACAGATAATCGTCGGATCCTGACTAGTCGTGGAATTTTATTGAGGAGCTTCTGTGTTTTGCCCGGTGTAAGAATAAAAGTAAAACAGAATTAATGCCTTCACTTTGTCCAAATTTATATCGATATCTATCTCTTGTTCAATTATACACTACAGCTGTCCTTTTTCTCCCCCCTCATTAGGAATTCGTGTCCTGCGGCAAATTTGTCCTTTGAAGTAGGGACAGGTGCCAACAACACACCTGAGGGTATTGAAAAAGAAAAAGAAAAGAAAGTGTCAGAATATAGTAGATGAAGAAGAAGAAGGCTGCTAATTGGTACAGTCCTTATTGTTCATCCCAGTCTATAACAAACGATATATGAGAGCACCTTTTAAAGTTTCCAAAAGTCCAGCAGTGAAATATATCAGAAGTGCTTCGAAAAGAAGACAAGAAACGACGCCTCTGATGTTGCTTCACCTCCCCCCGAAGACTTTGCGCTGATGCTCATGGGTGCGTGAACTGGGCCTCGAGCCAGCTGCTAATGTCCGAGCCGTCCGCAAACTGGAACGGACAGAAAAAAAAGAAAACCATGTTTATATCGGCTCTTTGCTTCTGCAGTACTCTTTAAAAAGCTTTCTTTTATGGAGAAGTAGTATAGCACGCCAAGGACCTGCACGGATACAACAATCAACACTCGAGGAGCAAGAAAATGTAAAACCTGCCGGAGAAAGGCAGAGAATGTGAAATAAACCTGGAATGCTCTTCCTGCTTGCATCAGATACATGAATAATGAATGATACTGAGAGAGAGAGAGAGAGAGAGAGAGCGCTGCACTGCTGGCCACACTGTGCCGTGTATTGTGTACGAGCACACACTCCTACTAAGGAAAACTGTACTTCTTATTTGCCTTTTTTTTTTTTTTTAAAGTAATGATTTCATGCAACGCATAATAACATCATAAACTCTACATGGCAGAAATAACTAACGTTTTGGTCTGTGACAAACTTGTTTAGTGCTTTTCAAAATAGAATATGGAACCCATATTGAAGTATTATTTGACATTTAAAGGCACTGGCTCATTCTTCCCAGAATCCTCCCAGAAACTTGATAGTTGAATTGTTTTGTAGTGAAGTAGCGCTGATTAAAAAAATAATTTAAAAAAATCTTTAATTTACACCCCCATTCATGTTTTGCATTCAAAGACTTCCGCAGCTTTATCCGCCTGGCACCGTGGACAAGATAAGCGAAGATGGATACGAGTGAGGCGTTTCGTTTCCCTGCTTCGAAGTTCGACGACAGGCTATTAAAGTTTGTATAGGACTAAAAAAATAGGCCATTACCGTGTCCCCCCCCGCCCCCCCCCCGCCCCGAGCTGATCTTCAGACACAACATTTACGAACTTGAATCCGCTGAGGCGAATCTTTAAGCGAGTCCCGAAACTAATAAAATCTTCAGTCACTGCGAACCTAATTGACACTAGCCAGGACCTACAGAAATAACATTCCGATAATGTGAATTCACTGTAGATTAAAAAAAAAAAAAAAAAAAAAAAAGAATGCTCGATAATTTGCATAACAGGCTTAAAGTGTTAATTGTGCAATTCCACAGTTATAATAATTGAACTATTCATTTTTGCCTAACAGAGATTTAATTTTGTGCTAATGTAATGCAGGTCATAATGAACGAAGCTTTACGCGTAGTGTGGGAAGAATTCTTTCTGAGCAAAGAGCAAGGTAAAGTTGGCCTTGTGGTAAAAATTAAAGACAAGTTTACAGTTACATTTATGGCATTTAGCTGACGCTCTTATCCAGAGCGACGTACATCAGTGCTCATGTACATCTGTTTCTTAAACAAGCTAAACTTAAAACTATTCAACCTTAAGTTACTGCACGCTCAGTACACCTAAACAACACCTGATAAACAATATCTAAACAACACCCATCAAAGAAAAGTCGGAAGTTAAGACAAAGTAAGGAAGGGATGGGGATAAGGGTTTGGGGTTTTTTTTTTTATTGAGAAATAGGCAAGCAAGTTCTTTGTACAAGACGTCTTGTCTATAAAAACCAAACCAAAACAAACAAATAACCCAAAACCTAATTGTTGTTCTTTCTTAGAGATATTATAGAGAATGCCGTTTCCGTGAAAGCTCTTAAACTGTCAGTGTAAATCACCTAGTTATATTCTGAAAGTGAGAATGGCTGTGAGAAAACTCTCAGAAGTGTAGCAGTGTTTCCAGTTGTTCCAGTCTGCTTAGAAAAAAACTAAAACCGGACTAGTTGTTTTGTGTAGTTCTTGTCAGCAAAGTTATGTCCTATAAGTTTCCCAGCTGTTATGTATGAGAAAGTTACGAAGATGTTAGGATTGGCTGCAGATATTTAACTTTCTGCTGCGCAACCTTAGTTTACTCTAGTAACCTTTCCTGGCTTTTGTGGATTTAAGTTGCATGTACTAACGAATTTCCATTTCTTCAAAGACTTTCGCGGGCAGCTTGCCTATTTTCAGGTTTAACCACGTATCGAATTCAAGGTCTTGAATCGAACTCTTTCTTTCTCCGACATCCTCCTTCTCCTATTGTACGCGCCGCCGTGTAGTGTATGGCAAATCCGACACTGAAGCAGCGAGATACACGAAGATCTGTGCTTACCGGCTTTGCAGGCTCAACAAAACAAGGATTGCTTGTGGAGATTAAAGCCCAGTATAAAAGAAAAGCTCTGGCAGAGTGCGATACGGAGGCGCTGTCAGAGGAAGACTGGGGCTATACAATAAGGCGTGTTTTGCTTGCTACCTAAGCAGTCAGTGAAGTTTGTCGGGAGCAGATGTGGCTAGTCATAGCGTCTTTGAGTTTTATAGGATTAGAAGAAGCGAGGAATAAAACGCTCGGCTGCGTGCTGTTATAGGAAAATAATTTAGGGACTTGTACCTCACAGAGGGTTTTCTTTTTGTTGTTGTTTTGGTTTTTTTTTGTAATTTGCTGTTTCTCATTGTAACGTTATTGTTCTTGTATGGTGGACGGATTTAAAAAACGTTATTTAAGATACTATAAGTTTTCTGTTAGGAGTTCCCTCTAGAGGACACTTTGTTATTGGATAATAATCAACTTCAGGGTGATAACAATATCACAACTTTGTGTCAGGCCACATCATGCAGTTAGGGGAAAGAATTTTTTTTCCTACAACAACATGCCCAGTGATGTTTTTTTTTTTTTTTTTTGCTTACGTACCTATATTACAGCAATTTGGCAACAGCTCTATCTTTTCATTTATTAATGAACGAAGCATGACACTTTTTTTTTTTATCTATTCAGTTAACGATGTAACTGTTGACTGTTGATTAAGCAGTCGTATTTACAGTTAATTAAGGACAAACAAAAATGCAACCGAGAAGGCTAAAAAACTTCTGTCTTGAAGACTCTCCCCATGGCAGGAATCTTCCTGATGGTTGCAACACGCTGACACTGGAGACTCCTTCCATGCGTTAAATGAATGTCTCGCTTCATCACGTCAGATTTTTTTCTTTTATTCTTTTTTTTTCACATAAAAGCCCAATCAACTCTGTTTATTATTAGCCTGAGATTATGTCAGACGGCCACCACGTATGTTTCATGTTCACATCAAACATTGGAATGAAGGAATGGTGGGGAATAAAAAAAAGAAAGAACCCTGTGTGAGGAAGGCCTGCAGACTGAAACGCCTTTTTTGATGAGAGAGAGAGGACAATGTCTACACGGTCTGAGCTCAAATAATTACTCTTCACGAACACGGTGAGCAGAAAAGCATCTCAGAAAGCAAAACACCTCAAACCTTGTGGTGGTTGGGCTACAACAGCGGAAGACCAAGAAAAAAAACAAGAATCTGAGGCTATCATGGGCACAGGCTAGCATAAAACTGGACTGGGAAAAAAAGACCACGTGATTTCTTTTTTCTAATCTTCAACTGTCTGTGCCTGTGACGGCCTCAGATTTTTGGTCTTGGCTGACAGGATTGGAACACAGTGTGGCCTGCGGCTGTTGTAGCTCATATACAGTACCACAAGGTTCAATGTTCTGTGCCTGCTGAGACGCTTTTCTGCTCGCCATATTTGCAAAACGTGCTTATAAAGAGTGGTTTTCACCCATTGAAGTTGTTGGATAATTGCATAAATGAGCAGGTGATAAATTACGACATTCTTCCTCGAGCATGTGGCGAGAGATTTCCTAATGTCGAAAGTGTGTTTTGCTTACATACATAATTTAATGTACCTAATGTAGCGTGTCATTGCGAGAAAAACCGAAAAACAAAACTGTTGGTAACTTAATCCAAGGGCTTTGAACTAGACTAATGAGGTGCTCATAACCACAGTCATGCCAATTTACTATATTTTTGTCCCTCCCTTCCAGCATTTAGTGCACAATGAACTGTACAATGGCTGCATTAGAAAGTCTCATTAGTCTTAAAAGTGGGTGGAAATTTGGCCAGATTGTGTGGGTGTCTGTGACATGAGGAGTTTTTTTTTTTTTTTTTTGATGGATGCTGATACAGTTTAAATGGGTCTGGCGATTTAAAGTAGACGGAAGTGTTGTCCAGGGTTAAGTCCCATCATCCTACTGCAATGGGACGCTTCATTAAGTTCCAGCCGAACGCGTGCACTACAGGCACCTCAAAAGCACCACACTGTGCTTTATGGGAAGTTGGGAAAGCCTCGAGGCAGTAACTAGGTTGCTCCAAGCATGAATCCAGGGCCTCCCTGTAGAACCACACTGATTTTACACTTCATTACTAAAGTCGACCTGCTGGGAAAACGAAACGAGATCAATAAACCTGTTCCATGTATCGTTAAATCTCAAGACTCTTTACGTATGGCGCATGACACAAAAAAAAAAAAACTATACAAGTGTCCCCAAGAACAATTTGTTCCATTTTTGCAGTCATGATCCAGTTGGGAAGTAGAGTGTGTGTGTGTGTGTGTGTGTGTGGGTTGGTGTTTGGTTTATTTATTTCTTTTCTTTTCTCTAGCTCTGCCATTAAAGCTGGCTGCTAAAATGGCAATTACGCTGTGACACTGCATTTACTTAGACTTGCTTGTCACATTGTTTTCTAGCTCCGTGACTACAGCTATGAATTGTGTTACTACCAGCGACCTCAAGGTAGAATGCCGATATTAAAAACACTTTTTCTCACCCGGGCAAAAATGCCTTTTCCTGCATTAATAACGAAAACAGATCCATTTTTGCGGGATAAAGTTAATTCTCTGAGGTGGGATGGATTGGCACTCATCTAGGAAAGCAGTGCCCAAAAGAAATTCTTTCACATTTATTACAGATGGTATCTTCCGTGGCCTTCGTACACAAAACCATTATCGGGTTTGATTTCTCAGGTGCTCAAAATTCTAGTTGCGCCGCAGTTGACGTGGAAATTGCTCTGCGGAATTGCAGGCGGTAACAACAATCTTTATAAATGTCAGCTTCGTCTCTTATCCTGAGCTCACTGCTTTTATCTGGCTTATGGTGTGGATGGGCATTCCAATGGGAACCGCAACTTCTTTCCTTTATCGAACTGTCCAAGGTGTTGCAGAAGCGTATAGCTGTTAAAAACTTTGGATTTGGGAAGTATACTGTATTTGGAATGAAAGCCATTGTAGTTACTACGTTCATTTTGATTCGTTGTAGTAGAACTCTTAACTATAACAGGATACGTTTATGGGCTGATAAAACTGAAAAGATGTGGATTTAACACTACGACGTTTTGGGATAATGTTCTGTTGGCTGAGGATTCTAATTAGGATTATTTGGAAGATGTGGGTTCCTGTACATCTGGTGTAAAGCTAACACAGTATTCTACAGTAAGAACATCATACCAACAGTGAAACATGGTGGTGGTAGTATGATGCTTTGCAACTTCAAGGTCTGGGTGACAAGCCCCAGCAAGTTGTCCGTCATCGGTCTGTTATCTGAAGCTGAAGCGCAGTTGGGTTTTACAGCAAGACAATGATTGGAAGACCAAGTCAACCTTTGAATGGCTCAAAAAAACATTTAAAATTAAGGTTTTGGTGTGGCCTAGTCAAAGTCGTGACTTGAACCCCACTGAGATGCTGTGGCAGAACTTTAAATGGGCAGCTCTCCAAAGAATTAGTTTTATTCTTTAGCTAATAAGAAGAGGGCAGAGGTTCATCAAGTTCGATTGCAGCTCCATCGAGAAGCTTATTTGTGGAAATCTCTCTAGCGTTCACTTCTGTGCATGGCTAACCTGATTGGGCGAAAGTGGATTGAGTGCTTAGGCTGTGACTCATTTTTCTGGTGTCTACAAGCTAGCAGCTTACAGTACAAACGGAAGGACATGATTTTTTTTCTCCAACCTATAGGCAATTTTCCCTTGGGAAGTTAAATACAGGAACTTCAGCCCAAGGCTACAGTTCGCGTTGCATTTCAATTGAAGTGCCTCTGTTGCTAATGTTCCACCCACCACCGTAGAAATGATTTGAAATGCTGCAATTTAAGTACAGAAACCCAAACTCAATATAGCTGGCACAATATAGCTTCTTTTTAATAAACTGGAATTGTTTTTGATTGGATGGCTTACAGTGTATACATAGACTGACTGACGATTTTATTAGGGACACCGGCATTCCATTTTGCAAAAACGTTGCCTAGTTTTTGATCAGGCGACCATACTTTTGCGCATAAACTGTTCATACGTATGTTTCTATGCATCGAAAGTGGCTTATCAGGTTTTGCTTATGCGTGAGGATGTGCACGTATTTCTGCACACTACTGACCATGTATATACAAGAACCCCTATTGGTAGAAAAGGTAGGAGCAGGAAAACTGCTTATGCAGAGCTTCTATATTGCGTACTGTCTATCATAACAGAGAGCAGTTGCTGATTGCAGTGCTCACAAGACACAGGCAGAGGAACAGAATGTAGACAGATGGACAGAACTGAAAGTAAAATCACATAAAAGGATTTATAGATCGATTTTTGATGATGTCTTGTCTGAAGATTTGGCTCATGCTGCTTTGCAGAGACAGGGGAATGTGTTTTTAGCACCACTGGAAACTTTATGCAGAGAGTGAGGAGTGGACCATCAGTCGATTTCATATGGCCAGTGCACTTTTAGTTGATCTCTGTTCTGGGGTTTTTAGGTACAGCTGCCTTTCAAAGAAAAATTGGCATGTTCTATATGGTCTGTAATGGAAAGTTCAGACCAAAAGTGGCAAGGAGTGAAAATGACCGATGTGAGCCAGCATCTCTTGGTGGCTTGACGTTTGGAGATGTGTCTTGAGCAGAAGAGGCATCAGAATAAAGCTGTCTGGGCAACTTTATGACAGTGAGCCATGACGTGGTTTGGTGGCAATCAAACGGGACTTAAAAGTGCTTTGTTCAATACAAGAGAAACTACTGTGGAAATTTTGCTTCCGTTCAAACCCGTCCCAAGTACAATGGAGGAGAAATTAATCAATCATTAATCCGTGACGGGTTTTCCCATTATTTATGATGTGTCCCCTGTACATAAATAAAAACAGAAGCATGGAAGAGCAGTTTATGAACTACTTGAACCAGCGCTGACAGCAATGTCGTGGTCAAAGTCGCCGAACGTCCCAACATCAAATGAACCCGTCTCTTGTTTTTCCATCGCTCCCATGCCAGCAATTCAGTTTCCCACCATCATTCCCCACCCCGTTTACACTTCGATCAGCAAAGCCCCATTAACAGTGGACCGTCGAACAACCAAACAAGCTGCAGATAGCTCCTCGGCGTGTGACTCCATTACTTTTACCTCCCCTGGCGTTATGTTGGGATTGTCGGAGGCGCTTTATCATGCGTGTCGGTGTTCATGGTGGACGTGCTGAATAGACATGGTGTCAAATAAAGGAGGGGGGGGGGTGGTTCAGGCTACAGCACTGAAGCCCCATCTCACTGACAGTCACAAAGCAGCAAACATGAAAGCTGGTGTATCTCACCTGGCAGGCCATCCTTTCACTTCCAGTCTCTGTCCTTTTTTCTTTTCATCCAGTGGAGAGTGTGAAGCGGGTATGGGACTGAATGACTCTTACAATTACACTCAGGTGCTTTTTAACCTTCTGCATACCAGATCACATCCTCATGTCCTGTGACACCTGAAGGAGGATCAAACTGGGAAAGACGAATGGATCATTTTGCCTGTTTTCTGGGTATCTGAAGGTCAGAAAGGTGCTGAGGTCGTTTGGAAAAGTCACTCTTCAAAACTGAAACTTTCTTTTAGCTACACAATATGAGCAATAGTGATCTTCCTCCCCTCCTTCCTTTCCTTCCTTCCTTTATTCCTTTTTCTGTTTTTCTTTCTTGCTATTTTTTGCTTCCACTTCCTGCTTGCTTGTTTTCTTTCCTTCTTTTCCTTTTGATTTCTCTTCTTTCATTGTAAGTAAAGGTTTTAAGCGTCCTTGGGGTTTAAATCATGAAAATCAGGTATAAAATATACAATTTAAATATGAATCATGATATTCTTTCTGATAAGGGTTTCCCATTACAAGTTTGTACAGCTCCCCCCCCCCAAGTACTGTATGATTATGCAAAAACATCAGCATCTTATTTGACTGTTGACCGCCACATCTCTTATGTTTTGATTGACAGCCTGAAAGAAAACCTCGAACCGTGAACATTCCAGTATTATATCTTAGAAGCATTTCTAGATATTTCAGCATGTTGTGTCAGCATGACAGATTCCTGGAATAATACATTACAGAAAGCGTGGGTCTTTCTTACTATTGTGGCAAAGGTTTTGTAAAACGGCCCTATAATCACAGTGATAAGTTCAGGTGTCCTCCTTTTCCGTGCGTGTAAAGTCTCAGCTTTTGCGTGACTGGTCTGTATTTTTGCAACTCATCTAAATGGGAACCCTCACACTGAGGCAAGGTCAAACGAGGAGGATTAAAGTATCACCACTGCTGTTGTCAACAAATTTGAGCCATGCACAAAATGTGTAACAGTATCATTATTAATAATGCATCAGAACGGTGGGGGAATGCTTTGCCCACTCTAATACATAATTCATCTTTTCTCCGGCATAAAGAAAAACAAAGAGAGAGAGAGAGAGAGAGAGAGGGCGGGACGGAGGGGGTATAATTAGCGAACCGGGAGCCCTAGCTCCTGTATTGATTTTGCAATGTGGACTTTAAAAACGAAAGTGAATTTTTAAAACCACTCCATGTAAATGTGAAGGCTTCAACAGCCTAAACTATTAAATTCCTAATGGTAAAAAAAAAAAACAAAAAAAACCTACTTACATTTTTTAATAGTTACTCTCCTATCAGGCTGAATTCAGAGTAGGGCTGGTGCTAATTTGGCTCATTTGTTCTGCTCCTGCAATTATATGAATTGTTTTGGATTAAGAAAATGAGTTGCCGTTTGTTTAGATATAACACTCATTATGCAGTTAGAAAATAGATATCAGCAAGTACCATTCCCCCATATCGTTTCTGTCCTTTTCCACCAAGGCAGTTTGAGGATCGGTTTGGAGACGGTGCCTAATCTTGAACCAGTTCTTCATGTTTTGACAACCAATGAACCAGCCCTAAGACAGGAAAACTTTTTCGGAAGCAGCACCAACACTTTGCTTGTCTAGAACCAAGAACTACTTAGGGTTGGGGCTATATTATGGTGACCAGTGGGATCAAATAAAATTTGGTGACCTCCATTAAAAAAAGAAAATCAGAGCTGCTACATTATATGTAATGATGTGGCTGTATGGTGGCTCTCTATCCCATGGAAGAGGAAACCAGTTCTTAAAAGGCTTGCAGGTTGAAACAACTCCAATCCGACACTAGTACCAGCCCCGAACTAACAACTAGTACAGACTGGTTCTCCAGGGTGCCTGGTTCCTGAGCTCAGAACATTGTCTGTCCATATTCTTTGGTTTCCTCCCATCTCCCAAAAATTGTATTTTCTAACCGCATAAAAAGTATGCCAAGAGTTGATTGGTTCTATGTGTCTGAATTGCCTCTAGGTGTGAATGAGTGTAAGTGTGTGTTGGTGCCCTTGGTTTATAGTGTGAACATAGGGTAAGGGTAATTTAAAGTCACAATTCACCTACAAGGAATTCAGAGAAGCTGGAGGAACCATGGAGCTGTGAGGCCAAGTCCGTACCACCTGGTCCTTTTCTATTTTTTTTTTTTCCCTTTTCCTTTAAATCACGCCACCTGCTGTGTATTGGATTCACTCCGAGTATGCATATTCTCAACCCTCATACATCTAAAACTATTTATCTTTTATGAATAACCCTGTGTCACTGCTGTAGAAGTGTAAAATTCAATGACTTCATAGGTTGCCGTGAGAGAAAGATTTGGCGTCAGGGCCCAGGCATGGCAATCAGCGCATTAATTAAATGAAACACGGACAGGCGGCGATGGCATTAAAGTAATAGCATTTAAACTTTGGAGGCATAAAGGAAAGGTCACCCTGCTCTCACTCTGCAGGTCTGTAATCAATGCTATTAGGGAGAGCAGGAGACAGTTGTGAAGAAAGACGGAGATCGACCTGTAGATGCATGTTGCAGGTTTCATTATTTCGAATTATCCTGGCCACAACTGGCTACGAGGAAATAGTTTTGGGCCATATGTAGGTGGTTTTGGGGTAAACACCAAAAAACATGGTAGAGAAAAAAAGCCGTTGCTTGTCTTTTTTAGTTAAATCGTAGCAATCACAAAACAATTGAGAGTGTCTGAGTGAGGTGAATGTGGTCGGCTTTCTCATATGCAGTGAGAATTGATTTGACCGGGACCTGACTCAAATACGGAAACTGAATCAGACATGCGATGTATTTTGGGTTACAGGTAGCAATTTTTTGTAGACACGAGCTGATAAACTGAAAAATAAAATTTGTTTTTTTTTTTAAAAAGTATACAAAAAAATTGCGGTATTTAGACAACAGACTACGCAATAACATAGAGTAGGGGGAATGCATGTGATGTCACCGTAGGTAGAAGCAACACAGCTCGAATGCCACAAAAACACACAAAACAGGCCTGCAATGGGAAAGAGCTTTTGTGCTCATGTACAGATTTCTATAGAAGTCTTTTTACGGACTGTCAAAAATTAAAGAAAGAGAAGCGAATGGAGGTAAATGTTTTACAGTTAAGCTGATTACAGCATTCACAAATCTTCTTAATTACTTGTTAACTTTTTTCATATTTAATAAATGGAATATTTTAGTTAATAGGCTATTGTATTTTACGCCAACCTTTACATCTTATAAATAATTAGTTCTTTATTAAGAATATAAACAAAAAAATATTTTTATTTAACAAAAGGAATATTAAAATTGTCAAACAATACAGAAATAAATGTTGCATTTTTTTTTATAATAAACGTTTGTTTTATGTTTTTTTTTTTTTTTTTTCAAAAAATATCATAGCAGAATAGAATCATGAACCCAATGTGTAGAATCGAATCATGAATTGGGTGAATCGTTCCATGCTTATACTGTACACACTTGTCATATGTTTGTAGACTTCTTGCATCAGCATATTTCTGAATAATATATGAAAGTGTTTTGAAATATAAAATGCTTAATTCCGAGCAGCGTGAAATACTAAAACCAGAGAGCAAATGAACCAAATGTATGTGTTTTGCACTGATTCGTGCTCGGCAAATGAAATAGTATATGTGCATGCGCCTTAAGAAGACTTTAATAAAGTAACTGTTTATTTAGTCTTTATGCCTTTAAGTAAAAAGCTCACACAGAGAAACCAAACTGTATTGGGACTCATTTTCCCCCGGCCCATTTCCACTTCACTATTTCACTCTCAAACTCGTCTGGCCCCGATGAGGGCTTGATTACAAGGTGATTACTGCACCTTTGGATTTGTTTTGTTGCGCAAACATGTTGTGGCTGGAAGATATTACACCAATTAATTTCTCCCAGCATGGCCTGGTAAGAGCAGGTGATGTATTCATCTTTCCGTCTCTCCTCTGTGCGTCTTGCTCTCTGCTCCATTTGGTACCCAATCATGTCAAGACATTCAGACTTTTTCTGGTGAAACCTGAAGAACGTTCGAGTCCCTCGCTGGGAAGCATGAGCGTGGTAGGTGAAGAGATTATTTTCCTATTATTATAGTGTGGTAATTTCATTCAGCCATGAATTAACTCATCATTATTGACTAGTGCCAACTTTGGATTCAGCCTGATGTTTTTCGTTAAAACGTTGTCCGTGCTCTGTAGTGGAAACAAAGGCCCTGCTTCAGAATTCTATTTTTTTTTTCCCACTCCCCTGGTGTCTTGCCCTTACCATTTCTCCTTGGCAATCTGCCGCAATCTTCAGGGCCGTTCCATTACATGGAGTTTTTTGGATGGTTTCTGGAAGGCTGAGTCAATATAACAGTAGGCCTCACTAAGCGAAGCCAGCAAAATCTGCTGCCATTGCTTTTCCAGTAAATAAGTGGCTGATAAATCATTTACAATAGTAAGGAGCTCATTAAAATATACTTTCTATAGACAATATAGTGTTTATATTAGCCAAAATGCTGCTTCTTTACATTAGGCTAATGTTTATAT
>JAOVYU010000036.1:12368565-12382278 GCA_025674565.1 Synodontis membranacea | reverse complement strand
GCTTTTTTGAGGGGGGGGTTGGAATTGGGGGGGGGGGGGGTGGGGGGGGGGGCGGGGGGGGGCTAAAGAAAGGGGGTGGGGTTTTGGGGGGGGGTATTTGAGACCGGACCCATGCACATCTGTCCACCTGCATTCTGGAAAGGCTTTGGAGAAACTCTCTTTAGAGGCTAATGTGTTTGTAATGGATTGGCTTTCACAGGCATTAGCTCATCCCTTTAGGAGGTATTCATTTCTCGCTCTGCAGTCTACAATTGTGCCAAAGGTGCGCAGACCTTGGAGCAAGAGAGAAACCAAATCCAGCCAGTTACAATCAGAGTGCCTCCATTGAAAGCGAAGAAGATAGTAACCTTCAGCTATAGAAGGGAGTGGGCAGAAACTGGTTGCGTAAGAGAAATGCAGGAGGGACGCGAGTGACTTTGTTCTGGTGTTGCTTAAAAGAGAAAAACATTATTTAGCGAAGGAAGATCCACATATGCAGATTTCCTTTCTTTCTTTGTAAGCTGTTGAGAAGCCATTCTCTGGTGTAAGTGTTGCCACCCCCACCTCCCTCTTTCATTCAAATGTATTTCTGAGCAAGTCTGTGGACGGGGAAGGAGAGCAGGGCTAATTCACCAATGATCTTTTCTCTAATCCCCCATTTCTGCCTGAAGGCGTTCAAGTAATGCAACCCTCCCCCACTACACCCCAGGAACACACACACACACACACACACACAGGCGCAGAAATGCACAGTGTCTGCCTGAACGTGTCCATCGAGAGAAGATAAATGGAGCAGGAGAGTTTGCAGTCAGCCTGGTGTCAATGTCCTGGGAGGCCTGTGTTTTCACACAGCCTAGGAGCTAAAGTGGTGATTATAAAGCTTAGGCAAGGTGTGGTGAGACAGGGTGGTGTCTGGTCTTTGTCTCTGGGTGGGCGGAGCAGCTGGAATGGCTAGGAGGAGTTAAACTCCGGAGCAGGAGCGACAGAGTGGAGGGGGTTAGTTCACAGAACAAGAGAGCGCAGAGAGTTTCAGCATGCTGGAACGCACACACCGGTTGAAGTTCTCACTGGGATTCATTCTACCCTCAGTGTTTGTTTTCTAAGGGATTGTGACATGGATGGATTAAGCGGGACCTTTGATCAACTCGGATAAGTTTTGGAAACTCAGTGTGGGAATACAAGTTCTTTCAAAGATTCACGCTCCTTACTTCTGGTTTAGATCCTTTTGGGATTATCACTTAATTTTCATGGATTTTCCTTTGTGTGGGCCATAAATGTATTTTAGTTGAGCTGTACTGCAAAGTATTAGTAATATGGGACATTTTGCTGCTCTACTACACATGAAAGACAGTCCATGGCTTCTCTGTTCACTATTTCTTCTGATAAGTATGTTGCATTTGCTCTCTTTTTTAATTAAATGCGTATTTTGATTGTAATAGCTTGCAGATATGTTTTTGTTTATGTTTTTAGGATACTTCCTTGTTCCTTTGCATGTGTCCCTGTGAACCTTGTGGTGCTTTAATATGTGGAACTATTGTCAGTCTGAAATATTTATACTTTGATCCGTGCTGTGGTTAGTTCTTGCTTCAGATTTGTGGTTTTGTCAAGGTAGCTCAGTTTCTTCTGGTCTGTTTTTAGCTTTGATCAAAGTATAGCGCAGACGTTGAGATATGATTTTAACTACGTAGGTCCCTCGGACAATGGACAGTGATGTCTTTGCACAAACTGTCCAATATCTCCAAACAGCTGAAAGTTATGAACCTCAATTAAAGATATCTTGCTTATCTCCCCCGTTTTTTCATTTATCTCACAACAAAAACACTTTTCATCTAATTTCTTCATTGAAGTATAACCGTGTTTAAAACTTCCAAGTGTGCCCAATATCTGTTACTGTTCTTGAGTTCATTAACTCTTTTTGGATGTTTACTGAGCAGTGTCGTTCAGTGTGATATTCTGCATATGTTGTTCATGTTCCAAGCTACAGCTATTTTACATTTCAATTTGTTGTCTCTGCAGTTGCAGGTAAAGTTTCACCAACCAACTATGATGCCCTGCTCAACATCCCTGCTGCTACTGCCACCTCTAGTCCCCCAGACCTCTACCTTCCTGCCAGCTTCAAGCTCTCCAACACTCAACTGGCCTTCTTTCTTCAAGAGAGCCGAACTCCAGCCCGAAATGTCCCTAGTAGCCACCCCTTGCATCGTTCCGAGAGCTTTGTGGTCTTTCAGACCAGGGAGTTACCCTCAGTCAACATCTCTCTGGGTCCTTTCACACAGGACCAGACTCTTTCCAAAGATCTTTTGCAACCGTCAAGTCCCCTAGACATCCCGGGTAGGCTGACAGTCAGCTGGAAGGTGCGAGCCTTTATTGTACAGTCTAAGGTCTTCACAAGCAATCCAGTGGTCCAGGTGCTCTTTTACATTGCAGGCCGGGACTGGGACGACTTCAAGGTCCAGGACAAGCTGCCTTGTGTGAGGTTACATGCTTTCCGGGATGTTCGGGAGATCAAGACATCTTGCAGGCTCCAGGGTAACTTGGCACAGTGCTTGGCCCAGCTGGACCTTCCTTCTACCTGGTTCAATGTCAACGTGGCACCTTTGGGGCGCAGGAAGTCCTCAGTGGCAGATGTTCTGGAAATGACTGGGGAAACCCTCCAGGCTGAGCTCTACTACACCCTCCATGATCCAGACAGCAAAGGGGAGTGCGGCGAAAGTTACCCCAGACGAGGAGGAGGGTCCAGGGGGGAGAGCACATCCCAGCAGCCACTTCTTCGGATTGGGAGCATCAGCTTGTACCAGCCCAGTCAGGAGCAACTGGTGGTGGACAAACAACTGGACAAGAACCTCTTCTTGAGGCTACCTGACAAACCATTAAAGCCTGGCGAGACGCTCAACATCTACCTGTACTTGGTACCAAACTCAACAGTGGAACAGTTTACTCTCAAGTAAGTACCTTCAAATTTCCTTACCACTGGGACAATAGTTGTGAACATCCTGAGATTTAGTAGTAAATAAATAATTCTTACAACCCCGGTTCTGGGTTTTTTTTTTTATCTGGCCAGGTGTCTATGCAGGACTGCAAGTACACAACACAACCCACGCTCTTTTCACAGCTACAGTGGGTTTCACATAAACAGCTAGATGTATCCATCAAAGAGGATCTTGATGAATCTTTGAATGTTGGGTTCACCAGGGAGAAGGGTATTATGTGTTAATGTATAGATAATGGATATATATTAGAGCTTCAATTAGATGATTCAGAGGCTGAATTGCATGTGTATCCAACAATCATTTTTCATCATCGTGATAATGGAGAGGGCTAGGCTTCTTGTGATGGGAAATGATCAATTAAGCTACAGGAATTATTATTTTTTTTTTTTTAAACTTTGGTAAGGGAGTAGGAAATGGTAATAGCTGTTTTCCTGGGCATGTCGACAGAACGCTCTGTATAGTCTCCTAAACACCCTGAATCTTAACGGAAGCTCAAAGAGTTCATTTTGAGGAATTCGCTGTGAATTAATTAAGCTTCGATAACTCATTAAGCCCAACATGAAAAGGCAGCATGCTGATTTATGCTAGCAGGGGTAATTCATTAGTTTTATCTGACAAAATGTGCACGGATTACCACGCGTTCATGGCAGATTTGTGCACAGGAAGCTAGAGGGTCAGCGTTCTATGCGCTTTTTATATTTGTCTTTGCTTGGTCCTTGAAATCCAAATAGCTTTGGATTATTAGGTTAACACAAATAACAGTATTTTCACCGCAATATTTAGTAGTAGTATCATTCTTTGATTATTTTTCAGTAATTTGAGTGTTTTATTCCTATACTATAGCCATTTGCGAACAGTTTTTTTTTTTTTTTTTTTTAAAAGAACAATATACCGTACATTTTTAGCCTTATAGTTGCATTTGAGGTTGCGGAAACATGTTAGCGTAATTCTCTGTCCTGAGGACTTTCCTATAGTGGAAAACTTACTTTCTCCCCAGGTTGTTACAAAGTCCTGCCACTGGAGGCAATTAAATAAATATGTCTCACACAGAAATCTTTACCATATCGAAGATTATGCAATTTTTCTTAAAAAAAAAAGATAGAAGAAAAAAAACAAACATTTGTTTTAAATCACATGACGTGTCCAGCGTGCACACTTATCTGTTTGGTGCTTATGAGCACGTTGTGAATGTTTTATGAAGTGCATAAGGCGGGACACTTCAAGTACATTTTTATTGATCAATCTTAGCAAGACAAGGAGCTTACTCGTTGTTACCCGTAAGAGCATTATGACATATTGGAATCACTAGACTGGAGTCATGGTCCGAAAGCAAAGCTCTCAGTTTGCTCATCAAAGTGTAGATAGTAAATCTCTCTGACCCCACATTTTATGTGCTCATATTGGAGTCTTTGTGTGCCTCGGGTCTGACTTGGTGACATTAATCCTCTGTGGAGCAGCCAAGGAGTAATAAAAGCTCCCATCAGGAGGGGGAAAAAAAAAGATGAAAAAAAAAAAAAGTCTAAAATCAAGATCTCCACCCTGAAATTAAACACTGCTGGGAGCAAACAATTGAGGGACACCCAGTAAAAAGAGACTATTAAAGATTCAGTATGAATTAAGCTGAATGCACACGCCAGTCCTTCACATTTGTTTACTCTTTTTGTTTGTGGCTTTTTTTTGAAGCCATTAAATTAATCTGGCATAATAATGTTCCAGTTATAGAGTAAGTATGGTGAGAGCTGTTTCTTGATTTTCTATTAAATATCCTACGTTTATTCAGATTTGTAGGCATTTAGTTGGTTTCACATCATCTTAAGTCTTATCTTAAGGCTTTCTAAGGGTCCAAAAGTTTTCTTTATGATTGTATTCCTAGCTTCAAGTGTAAACATTTTCTACATTTAATGCACTGGTCAAGATTATACAAGTGGGGGTGTATGTAACACCCTGGGACACTGAGTGTGTGTGTGTGTGTGTGTGTGTGTTGGTTCTTTTTGTTTTGTTTTGTTTTCTTTCTCTCCAGCTCTTTTTTTTTTTTTTTTTGGTCACGTATCCATTCGCTCTAGTGAAAACATTCTTGATTTTGTGATTTTGATGACAGCATGACAGTGATGACAGCACTTAATTGTTAATTGTTTTTTTCTCCTCATTTTTTTTCACCCTCCGTCCCAAGTTTCGCTGATCGTTTGTTCGCACATTAAGGAAACGGACCTTTGAGGGTTTGTATTCAAGAGACCAGAACGCAAGAGCCAGCTCTTAAAGTAACGCCGCTTCGCATGGGGACGCGTCGCGCCACTGCGTCATTGATTATTTTCCTAGAACAACACTCCCAGTCATGTTGTATTCCTTTCTTAAGAGTAGTGGAGCAGATATTATAGGGTTTTTGTATTCCACTCCTAATCTGTTAAGGGGTGTTAAACTGTAGTAGGATTTAACACGTTGTGACTAATAGCATGTAACGTAATATTATAGCAAAGCTACTGTGACCTTGGTGTTTCAGGTGGTCTGTAGCATGTCACCACACCCCTCTCTTTCTCCTTTGATTAGCTTCATTTGTGCTGATACCTCAGTCTGTCACGCTCCCATTGATCAATGCCACGCGGATCCCAGAGTCCTTCGGCCACCTTTCAGATCATTATCTGAGGCCACCCACTTTTCTTCCACTTTATTTCCTCTGTCTGCTTCTTCCACCAAGCATTCCACCTGGAAAAGTGTTTAGGCAGGAGCGAGCTGACAGAAAAACCATTTAGCTCTGGACAATGGGAAGACCAGTTATCCATTACCGAGGCCTTGGGCACACATGCCACACACACATTGACTAAAGGAATTAAATAAAACAGCCAGCTCTTTCACCCTTGTCTTCTTTTCTCTTTTTTTTCCATTCTTGGGTTTATTTTTCCAGCCCAACCAAGCTTTGCGTTTGCGTCCTTGCGTCACTAGATGTAAAGGTGAAGCAGTTGGAAAAATTGGCCTGTAACATTTAGGAAGGCGCTAATCTTCATCTTTCAAATGCAGCTTGACATTTCCCTTATTCAAAGAAGAGTGCTCTTCTTTATTCTTGGCCTGCTGGTGGTTTTTATCCCCTCTCTTCATTCAGCCAAGCGCAACACTTTATTGCTTTTTCATTTTCTTCCATCGTCATCTTTTTTTTTTTTTTTTTTTTTTGAAGTCTTTTTACCATGGGGACTCTTATACGTGAACCAAATATTATGCGGACATTTTGATAACCAGGACCTTCAAGACACCACTCGAGAATGGCGGATGGCTGTGCTAGGATGCAGGAAACTGACAGGACCTATAGTTTAAAAATGGAATACGAAGGAAGGAAACGACAAATATCCCATTCACACTCACACAGGAAACCGTGTTTTTGCCGCCATTATGTGTGGGATTGGGAGCAAAACTGTAAAGTCAAAAACGCTAATCTATCCATGGAATAGTGGATTAACGGTGATCTTTTCCCGTGGCTCCATTGGGAAACGCTGGGTTAATATGATGTCGCTGGCGGTGACGTAAATTACGATGCAGTGATATTGCAACGGAACCTCTGATGCCAGCATAGTCCGAATACTCATACTGCTTCATGCACATTCCTTCGTACTGTAGAAGTATGTTTTTTGGTTGTTGGTTTTTTAAATAAAGAATGTTTTAAATACATACAGATGCAGGAAGGGAACTCTCTCAACAAAGACGTGACGTAACTCGACTGGCGCCATTTCGGTAACTAAGTCACTTGTGTCACAGCTTGGGCTTTTCACAACAATAATGGCCAATTCAAGAATTATATGTCAAATCTGGTCTCGTATGTGTTACAAGTCGCATGCTCCATAGGTAAAAACATCCAGGTGGGAATACACAACAGTTGTTACTTTACCATTATGGAAGACTATGGGGCACTGACACTACACGGCTGGCATCGACCTAACGTGCAGACGTCTTTCCCGCCATTAAGCCAGATTGGGCTTGTTGCATTCGCCAAAATCAGATGCCTTATTTAAGTGTATTTTTGGAGGATTTCTTGCTTTCTATGAAATCACAAGCTTGCACTGACCTACAGTTTGCCTAAATTGACCTTGAGGATTTATCCCTGCACACAGTTGAAATCAGACAGATACTTTTTTTTTTTTTTTTGCTGTTTGTTGTTTGGTTTGTTACCCAAGACGTAATTAACAGCAAGCATTAAAAAAAGCAGAAAAGTGAAAAGTGGAAATGCCAATGGACAAACACCTGACGTTGTGCTAATCAGCTGAACATATTTGGCGTGTAAGGGGAAGAGTATTTGACAGTCATATTGGTGCTGAGCACGAGTTTTCCTGCACACATCATGTCCGTAATAATATACCGAGGCACGTCTGGGTGCTTGGGTGTGTATGTGTGTGTGTGTGTGTGTGTGTGTGTCTGCAGTTTAAATGGCTTGAAACACCTGCCGAGAATCTTAAAAAACAAGGCGAGTGAGCCAGCCGTGTGGAGACACCCACTGCGGTGTTTATTGATGCCGCCACTCAAATATGCAGTGCTACCGGTGTGTATTATTATCACCGTTATTAATTACTGTATCACAGTTTCATTCTGATTTAACTCCAACCTAATAAAACAATATTATTTATTCTAATACATCCTATCCACTCTTTAAATCCAGCAGGGCATGCAGTTTGTTGCACTCGCCAAGCTGGCAGGAACCAATCAGTCTGTTTTCTTTGTGTTCCAGGCTGAACTGGAGGCGCAGAGCTTTCAGACCTAATTTAGCTCCATTCTTTTAAGCTGCAACATAAATCCTCACACAAGACTAGCCATGATAGAGGAGCTATCATATCTACTCTATAAAGTTCTTTTGAACCCGAGACGTCAAAGTTCTCTCAATTCACCAGTTCTTTGAGAATTTCGGAATACGTTCATGAAAAAAAAAACAGATTCTTTTTTTTTTCCCCCGATTGAATGACGCCATTGAAATTTTTTATTTAAAATGTAACGCATCCTCCCCCCACCCCCAACAACGGGAAAAAAAATTATTTGCTTTTATTTGTTTCTTTTTTTTTTTTTTTTTAAATAAAAAATGTCTTCCCTTATATTTTCCTCTCTTTATTTTAAAATATGTATATTTTTTCTCTCCATTTTATTTTCTGCTCTTATTCAGCTCTCCCTCTGCTCGCAGTGGCTTTAACAATCTAATAAATGTTATGGATTTGCAGAACCGGTGCTGTAAAAGACTTAATTTTCTGTACATTTCTGGACACTGCCCCCTAACGCACACCCCCTTGTGCAATATGCAAATATACACCCAAAGCCAATTACTTATACATGAACCTGTAGACTTAAACTAACGAGTAAACTATTGAGTCATAAATGTGTGTAATAGCGATGTAACCCAAATATGAATACATCATTTGGACAGAATAGATGTGTTCTAAACAGACACCAATACAGATACAAATATGAGGTGTACAATGAAAATTTTTCCATTGCTTTTTTTTAAAATACAAAAATAAACCAAGTGGGACGTATTTACTTGTTTACGTTTGGGACAGGACAGATGAGAAGCGTACGGGACAAAGAAAGGCCACTTTCATTACTGGGATTGTGTATCGTTGTGCGGTACATTTTCAGCATTTATTCATTCATCCTTAGTATCTGCCTGATCAATCACAGTCATGGTGGGTTATATTAGGCTACAGGATTATGTATATTTTGGGAAACAGAGCCAATTAAATTTGTTAGAAAATATAGCAAAACAAAAATACAGACTATGTGAGACCAACGCACAACTCGACACAACAGAACTGTTAGAGCACTATCATTTGTCAATCTTTTAGTGTATAAGTGCATTGTGTGCATAAGTGCATTGTGTATAAGTACATCTTTTGTGTATAAGTGTTTGTGTAAACCCCCACTTTTTTTAAGTGAATGTCAATTATATAAAACAAACGGTTTTCAAAATATGTTCTCGATTTGTACTCATAGTCCTTTGTGAACCAGCATGAGGATGTGTCTTTGGTCGAGGTTTACGTGAGTCAGCCTTCTTAAGTTTGTACACACTCGAACACAAGAAGGATACGAACGTTTTTCCGAAAGGTACAGCATTTTCACAAATCCCGACTTTCTCCTGCATAAATCCATTCGTATCCCGCTTGATAAAACAGGCCCAGTCTTGTTAGCGATCGTATTTAATTCAGGTTTAGGCCACACCCACTTCAGGTTGAAATTGGATAGATATAAAGGTACGGATACGAATATTGGAGTGCTGTGTACTGTAAGCAAAGATAAATACCCCTCGAGAAACCCCTTGATTCTAGCTAGAAAGCCAGCCCCGCTTGATTGCAGCAGTTTCAACCATTGGCCAGTCTACAGTCCCGCTCAGTTATACATCATTGTTAGAATCAATTTCCTCTCTGCTGGACACTGAAGACACAAAGCTGGCACCGCGGGCAGGCCGTAGCCTCCCTGTGCTGCATTTTGCCAACATGAGATGCCTGCTGTCTGAGCTACTTTATTATGTGGCATTCAGGGAAATGGCTAGTTTGAAATGAACGCTTTTAGACAATGCACAGATGTTGACTTTTTTCCCCCCACCCTTGGTCCTGGCTTAGGCTGTGGCAGGTGGCTATTGAAAACGGCCACAGCTCTCAATGCTATCATCCTGGCTACGTAGACACACACACACACACAGCTATTCTCACTGCTGCTTTACAAATGCCAGCAGTTCAGCTCTTATACTTCAGCTCCCTTTATTCTCTGAATGAATGAAATGATATGCTGCTGGCTGCGCTGGATGGGCTCTAGATCTCGGTCTCTCAAAGTGTGCTATCCTTTTATCAATGACGAAAAGGTCAGGCGATGTGTGCGCGCGCGCGCGTGTGAACGTATAGGTGTTCTCTTTAATCACTGTGTTTTCTTGTAATGCCAAGCGTAGAGCTGTGGTCTGTTTGTGTGCAGTGATTTATTTCTTTCCAATAACAACCCAGTTCATTCACATGTCCGTATAGGTTTCCTTCTGGTTCTCTGGTTTCCTCCTGAAAACATGCCAGTGGGTGGATTAGCCATGTTAGGTATGAATGAGTGTGTGTGGACGCCCAGCATTCCTGAGATATGCTGTGGAGGATGAAGGAACAGGGAGAAAAAAAAATATTACACATACAAAAGTATCATCAGACTCGAATATCATGTCCCAAAAAGTATTGTGATATGTTGTTTTTTTTTTTTTTTTGATACAATCCTTAATCCAGCTGTTCTCTGAGCAGCTGTGTAGTGTGAAAGGTGAACGTTGAAAATACAGACTTGAACGAGAAGTAATTGGAGCACATTACACTAATTACTGTGACACTGACATACTGCTTGTAGTACAGAAAGTCTTCCCAGAGTTCGGGCCACACACACACACACACACACACACACACACACACACACACATTAACACACACACACACATTCCCTAAGGGTTGCTTGCCTGGGGCCTGGAGATAAGGGATCCTGGTGTGTGGTTGTGACAACTGAGCAGGCTTGCATCTCAAGCACAGGACATACACATTCCCTTTCTCTCTCCTTACACACACACACACACACACATACACAGAGGGACAGCACTACCGGACAGAGCAAACACAAATCCTTTAAAGGAGGCTTACAGTGACAAAAAGACCACTGCGGCCTTTTATTACCTCAAAGCCCCTGACAAAACTATACACACGCACACACTCATAGTGCACTCAGCAGGCATGGCAAGAAAATAGGAGAAATATCTTCAAAGCAAACACAGTGTCGAAATGACAGAAAATTACACCTCAGCGGGTGCGAGCCAGCCACGTACTCACACACTCTCGCTGGACAAAAGTCTATTGTCGGCATTCTCACACTAAAACTTCTCGAAAGCTACATTCTCTCATCACACACACACACACACACACACACACACTTTATACACGGTAAAGTAAAACTGACTTCAAAAATAATGAAATTCTTGCTTTCTACTGGAAAAGAATTACCACAATACACACTAAACAAGGTCCATTTTGATATAAATATAGAATATAAATTTGGTCAGGTACTTTTTTATTTATTAAAAAAAAATAACTTTTTTATTATTAGGATTTATTATTTAAGGGAACAACCTGGTAAGTTTTCCTGATCATCTTTGAGAATCTGCCACCATCCTCCTGGAGCCTTTGACTGCCACACTTGCCTTTTTTTTTTTTTTTTTTTTTTTTTTTTTTTTGCATGCAACCTTCATTAAAATTTGTGTGTGTGTGAAAAGTGGGATCTTCTATAATGCGTTGCTTTCTTTACTGACTTACAAAATTTTTTCGGAAAAGCAATAGAAAATGTTTTTGTACTGCCTCAATAATGCGGAATTCGTTAAGTAAATATCTATAACAAAACTATACTTGGTTATATAAATGATCCTTCTACTAAAGAAAAATGGTGCCTAGGAGTTTAGCGCAGTAATATATATGTATACAGAGCTGGAAGAAGCAGAGCAACCTGTTCAGTCCTTTGGGAACTGATGGATAGAGTCCTCTGTCATGGAGCCTCGAAGTTCCCCTGAAGCAATCAGAATGCAAGCTGAACTCGAGTGTCACTATCCTTACTCTCTCTCTCTTATTCCTTCGACATGTCTCTCGCTCTCACTAGAAGCCGACAGACGACCAGAGGCAGAAAGGCACCACATGAATGCTTTCAAGCTGTTCAAAGCTTTACTTGAAGTGTACATAAGAGCAGACCATGCCTTCTATTGACTGTTTTTTTTTTTGTTGTTTTTTTTTTTTAAGTCTGCGTGTTTGTGGCTGCGAGTGCCAATGTTTCTCTCTCCCTCTGTCTCTGTCTCTCTCTCTTTTACCTTCATTGTTTTTTTTTTTTGTCTGGCTTAATTTCATCCAAGGAATAAAAACCCCATGAAAGTATAATTATGATGGTTGGGATCACGTCATGAAAGGAATGTTTTGCCGATAAATAACGGCTACGCTGAATTAGAAAGATTTTTCATGACGACATCATGAAAAATTATAACTTTCAATCCAAGTGGATGTAAGAAGGGTCCAGAGTTTTGCTTTACTTTTCTTTCCCTCAGCATCTCCAGTCAACGTCACCTCTCCTTTTGCCTTAGTAGCAATGTATTTTGAACTAGACTACTCATCACAAGTGCCGGGTTTTCACCGAGGTTTAATTCAGGTCATCTCAAAACATCATCCTGATATCGCCGAACCATTTTTGCGTATTTGTTTGGAAAAGTCCAACAATGATTGGGTTGTAACTTCTTGGCAGAGGCAGCCAGATTTTCACTAGTCCACCATCGCATCATCTTAGATCCTTCACCCAAGAGAAGGGATTAGTTTCTTGTAATTTTTCCGCCAAACCCGCGCCGAGTTGTTGTTTCTCTCTTATCAAACCCTAGATCCTTGTTACACTCAGTGTCCCAGTTGCATCTTGTGAACTCCAGTGCTCATGTTTGTGTTCAAATAAACGATACGGATTTCTTTTGTTTTTTGTTTCCATGGAGGTGGCATCTAATTGTAAATTTGGAGACTCTACAACCCCGAGATGCTACACTTGAAGCTCATTTTTGCCTCTCTAACCACCATGGAGGCAAAATAGACTCGCTTCCAGATCCTGGCAGGCTCTTACAAATCCAGATGTTTTAAACTTGTTGCGTGTTCATATTTACACGCAAGTGTCATTTATATCCCAGTGAAACAGGAAGTCAAGGATGGCTGAGGGTTCCTAAACACCAATACAGTAGGAACTTTTTTTTTTTGTAATTTCTGGGACGCCAAAAACATAGTTTGAAAGCTTTTCCTTTAAATAAAGGGTCATTTTTC
This sequence comes from Synodontis membranacea, assembly GCA_025674565.1. NCBI lineage: Eukaryota > Metazoa > Chordata > Actinopteri > Siluriformes > Mochokidae > Synodontis > Synodontis membranacea. Next base: position 12,369,506 of record JAOVYU010000036.1, on the reverse strand, counting down.
ACTGTAAGATTAAGCTAATCTCTAATGCCACTTCCATGATAAGCTTTTATTAAGGCCACACTTACCAGGGGTGCCAGTAATTCTGGAGAGCGTTTGTGCATGGGCAGACACGTACACGCAAAAGAAATGGAAATGATGCAAGGGTGGAGTTCAAAACCACAGCTGGAAGACTCCAACTTACCCCTGTGCACGCTTTAACGTGTTTGTGTCAGAACAAGATTAGCAGGCGCCATTCATCTCCACGGCCCTCAGGCAAGAAGGAAGGCTTCCTTAAATAGATTTTCGCCAGAGGAAGGGCACGGTAAATAGGCGGCGAGAAAAATATGTTCCTCATTCACATTTCCGTAAGCCTTGCCTGCCAAAACAGCAGCGTGCCATGCACGGCTCCCTGGGGCGCTCCGGCAGATCGCACTTCATTTCAGCAGCATCAGGCTCGCCGGTGAAATATACAGCATTAAAGAAGTGCGTGACCTGTCGCAGGCTCTTTTTTTCACATGATGTGTGATGTCGGGGATTTTTTTTCTCCCCTTTTTGGTGGATGGAAATCGAAATGGCAGCATGTTACTATGCATGAAATTTCTCTTACATGCATTGTAGACAGTTGAATTTATTATCACGAGGGCTGCTTTCAGATATATTATCCATGTGCAGATGATTTGATGATCTCGTTGCCGTCTTCTGTTTGAAGTACTTTCATAGTAGATTACAATACGGATCTCGCTTTCTCAAATTAAACACACAATGACTCAATTGTACATTGTTGGTTTTTTTTTCTTGAGGAGCACATTCATACACGTATATTTTTTTGCTCCTTTTATTTTCTTTTCCTTCTCTTTTTTGTCTCTCTCTTTCTCGCTCTCTCTTTCTCTCATAGGGATGGGTTTTAGTAGTCCATAAAAAAAATTAATATTTGCAAACAAATTCCTCTTTGATCTCTAAAA
>JAOVYU010000036.1:12326267-12359425 GCA_025674565.1 Synodontis membranacea | reverse complement strand
AGCGTAACGCGAGAGGGAGCCCTCTAGGGGGGATGCGGATATATTGCTCCATGTTGCGTGTATGTTTTTAATAATGATATTTCAGATTGTTCAAATGGTTGGCTGTCGGGGCCCCCTCAAAATGCGGGGCCCCAGGCAATTGCCTGTCTTGCCTGCCCTATTGCTACGCCTCTGCTTCTATACTAATCATAGACTAATCACTGCTCACCACTGTTTCCCAACAAACAGTCCCCAAACACTGCTTTTCCTAACAATTAATCAGTGTTGTCCCCAATACCTAAGCAGCGATTACTGTTGCTTCCCAATGAATAAATACTGATCACTGTTGCATCCAAATGACTAATCACTGAATGCTGTTTTTTTTCCCAGTGAAAAATCTCTGATCAATGATGTTCCTAATGACTAATCACTGATAACTAGTGTGTCCCAATTACCATTGCTTCCCGTTGACCACCGATCACTGTTGTTTTCCAAATGAACAGTCACTGATCACCATTGTTCCCAACGACTAATCACTACTCACCAATGTTTCCCAATGAACAGTCCCTGAGCACTGTTGTTCACAACAACTAATCACTGGTCACTGTAGTCTTCAATGCCTAATCAGTGATGATCATTGCTTCCAATAGACCTAAATACTGATCACTGTTGTAGCCCAATGATTAATCACTGATCGCCATTGTTTCCCCAATGACCAATCACCGATCACTGTTGGTCCCCAAAACCCAATCACCAGAGATGTTCACAAGTCATTTTTTCCAAGTCCAAGTCAAGTCTCAAGTCTTTGTACTCGAGTCCAAGTCAAGTCTCAAGTCTTTGAGGGGCAATGCCAAGTCAAGTCTCGAGTCTTTTGTCTCAAGTCCAAGACAAGTCCCAAGTCTCAAACGACTGAAATGAACGTTCTCTCATCAGATGCTATCTGAGAAAATACTTCATTGCTGTATGTTTTGGATTGAAAGCATGTCCTTTACTATCATCTATTATTATAATCTACAGTATCAAAATTGATCAGAGCATGGTCACTTAGGAGGACTGTTTCAATGTGCAATGTGTAACCTGTAGATACTTGCGCACCTCTCGCCTGAACCAAGAAAGACTCAATGCTGCTCTGTCCCTCCTCACTGGTCACTTTCTTTGCTTTGCTGAATTTTGCAAACATGTAAATGAACATGTAAATTAATTTACTTGCTTACTATAAAATATGGATGATAAAGCTAATATTGTCATTCATAGACGAAATACTGTATGTGGAAGTATCTTTACAAAAAAAAAAAAAAAACCCTGCTGTTATTTTATGTTAACTGCATTGCTGCAATCATTTTTTAGACCATATTGTATTTTTGCAGTAAAATCCAGTAGGCTATTTTGTATACATTCGGTTTGTTACTGTCCAAAATATGACATTGACTGCAGTAATATTAGAGCAATATTAACAGCAATACTGCAGAGGAATTGGCCCTACAGAATTTTTGTGATAGACGTTCTTCTTCACTGAAATTCTTCTTCACGTTACGTTTTAATATTTTTTTCTGAATAAACACTTGGGCAACTGAACAGAGTTTTACCAGGTGCACTGATATCATAACAGCAGCCTATTCTAAAACAGCAATTGATGCATAGGATTAATGTTAGACTACATCAGTAGACTACATCCGTATATACTCTGCTGCCATCTGGTACCTGGTAGCAGAGTATAGGGCTTCTATTGGCCTGCTACTTGCTGGTAGCCTAGGCTCGAAGGTAGTGAGATGTTAATCAAATAAAACGGGTGGGGAACAATAAAGCTGTAATCTGCGTGTAGTCTGTATAGCCTACAACCGTGGTTTGATTACCAGTAGTTTGCTAGCGGTAACGTTATCTGTCCATACGCGCTAAGTTTCCCTTTCACCTAACCAAGTGACTGACCTATCCTTGTGCGTTTTGGGGTGCCTGATGAAGTTGGACGTGGTTTAGCCGGCATTATTTATCCTGACGCCACACACTTTGCAAGTGGCCGTTCGCTTGTTAGCTGTCTGTGTGAAGGCTTTATAGCCAAATGCGATAACAAGTGGCACAGCTCCAGGTGAACTTGCCGTCGCCATGGTCTGTGTTGATTTGAAATCTGTGGCTGCGTGTGTGCGTTACTTTGTGCGTAATTTCAAGTGAGGGAAATATTCAGTCTGCCTCCGATTTTCCCATAACATATTGGAAAAACTGAAATAAATGAAATAATGAAATAAATAATTCAATGAAATGAACATTGTTCACGAGTCACAACACCCAAGTCAAGTCTCAAGTTGTTGAGGGCAAGTCTGAAGTCAAGTCACAAGTCTTTGTTGGTGCGTCTTAAGTGCGACTGGAGTCCGAGTCTCAGACTCGAGTCCCCATCTCTGCCAATCACTGATCACCATTGCTTCCCAGTGACCAATCACCAAACACTGTTGTTTTCCAAACAACAAAAAGATGACTAATCACCATTGTTTCACTGATCGCTGTTATCCCAAATAATTAATCAGTGTTCACCATTGTTTTTTTCCTTTTTTGTTCTTTTAAATGTTCACTATTTATAAATACAAGTAAAAATCACACAATTAACCATTTATTAAATGAGTTATAATCAGTTCTTCTCCATTTTGTACTAATCTAAGTGAAAATTTCTCTTCAAGCAAACCGGTTATAAGATGCAAATAATATAGAACTAGTCTATGACATTATCCGGGTGACCTTTTGTGAAATTTCTATGGGCTCATTAGCTACGTTCCTCTGAATACACTGGCAATACCACATGCCCATTCATCTCAAGGACAAAATTCTTGACTCCGGGGACTCTATGGACGTGACATGAATAGAGCGAAGGTGCAGGTTGTAAACAAACTCAATGGGCAAAAAAAATGTGTGTAAACTACAAAATAGCATATGAAGATTCAAATGGCACAAACCGGGAACTTCATGCAACCAAAATGGCTCTTTTAGTTTTCTTTCTTTTTTTTTTTTTTGGTCATATATTACTGTCCTTGTGTTAAACGCTTACAGGTGTCTCTGATTAGCTGTGTGAAACACAGAAAAAGCCCGGTAAAAGTTTCACTGAGCAGGTGGATGGGTGGATATTGGAAGTGATTTATTTAAGAGGAAAGTGCCAGAAAGAAAGAGAAAGGGAGGAGGCTGTGTTTCATTGTCTGGTCTGAGGGTTAATGCGAAAAGTCTCCGTGCCAAATTTAAAAACACCTTCACTTTTTTATTGTCACTTTGGGGAGAAGTTCTGGGAAGACATGTGCACCGAGTGTGTCTCTGTAATACTAGTTCCAGTCTGTATCTAAATTATCCATCTACGCCGCTATCTCCCTCGATCCTTTTCCTCGTTCTCCTTTTCCGCTCCAGGTTCTCTTTTAATGTCTTTGACATTCATTCTGCACTGGATAGGACTCCATGTTTGGTTGATCTTCAAAAGCACCAGACACGACATTTATCTTTGCTTCAAATGAATATACGGTGTCAGTGTCGCTGTTCTGCTGGCGAAAGGGAGCGAAAGACTGGGACACTCATATGGGAGGAGAAAAAAAAAAGGAGAGAAAGGAACATGTGCCAGAATTAATGAAAAGTGTCTCACACAACAATGGCAGGCTTCCTGGTATTTAATGCCAGCCTCCTGCACCCTCCTGCGACTTCCGTGCTACTGTCAAATGAATCCCAGCATGCCGAGCATTTAAATATGCTTATTCAAAGCTAGATCTATCCTGTACGTCCAATCAGAATGTGACATCAGGTCTTTAGAACTGATTTGGATTCGGTTTGCCTGTGCATGACTAATGGTTTGCATTAGCATGTCATATCATGTTTAGATGGATTAATGGTTAGATTATGTCATGATCTACTTTCGGGCGTACGGCTCGAATTTATGTAAGGAATAGCACACGATAGGAGTGCTTGTTGTATTACTCTTACACCACCAGTGATTGATTATTATGCCAATCATTACATTATAAAAAAAATATATATTTTTTTTTATTGTTACGTTTTATATTGCAGAACGTCCGTGAGACAAGGTATTTCCTGTTATTACAAAAAACATATATATATGCACCTTGGCATGTTACCAAAAAATCACAAAGTGTAACATACAATGATTATCCATATTTCATCATGAAATAAGAACGTGTTTATAATCTAGCCTCAGGTTATAGGGAGCGTCTACCACATAACTACATGTGAAGGAGCTGTTACCATAGAAACAAGTGCAATCCAGAACGAGAATTCAACTACGCTGTTGTATAAAATAAAATAAACAGTAGATCTTTGATTCATCTCACCTAGACACAACACCTCTATTTTGCAAGTTACTCTCGGTTCAAAAGAACCAAAACAACCTTTGTTGTGGTACAAAATGGTGTTTTACCAGGTAGTCTTGGTGCCTCACTGTTCCTGGATCCAGGATTCTTCTTGTGTGTATTGGCAAGACTGAGGCAAGTGCAATTTTTAGCGAATCCGACAAACTCTGAGGGTTAAAAGTATAAAATAAGTCAATACTGACTCATAAAAAAAAAAAATCACAAATGCTTATCTGGGTCACAAATCCTTAAACATACATAATTTCTGCTTCTTCTTTTTTTTTAACCAAAGAAACGATTAATCTGAAACCTTTAATGGACCTTATGGCTGTACCAGTTTAGGAAGCTAGGAGCCATGAACTTATCCAAAGATCCCATAGGACTCTGTAGTATTGATGTGGGTGGAGACGTCTCCGGTTCAGGACAGAGTTCTGCTTGTATGGTGGTATAAATTGGAGACCAGGGTTTTTAAAGCTTTTGCCTCACCAGGGAGCTTGTGCACTCGCCATGGCTTCTTGTTGCTTAGAATAGTTGCGTCTCTCTCTTTCACCTTATCTACTACTGTAGATCTGTCTGTATCAGTTTCTGACTTACTCCCCCCATCCTTCTGGTTTTCGGGAGAAATTTCACCTCTGTCCACTCGATTTTGCTCCCTCTTGCTGTCTCCTTTTATTTTTTTCGGCTTCTGCATTGATTTATGCTGTTGGCGTACATTAAATGACTGATAACAATTCAGAAGGCGTTAACTTTCTGTACATTTTCTAGCAGGGCTTGGTGGTTTCTTTGGTAGTCCATCTATCGCCAATGACAGCTGGTCAGCCCTAGGAGACAACAGGACTACCGCTAAACAGATGTTATTTGTGCAGTAGCCCATCCTCTGCCCAGTAGTCACACCAGCATGGTGGTGTATGTGGTGCTGTTATCTCCAGTGCTGGGATTTTTAATCTGCAACAGCATTTCCGAGGTTGGAAACAGACAGTGATGAAAATGACCTATAGTGTCCAGGGGTGGCACGGTCCATGAGAAAAAATCGAACCGTTTGGCTCGCTTGTCACGGTTCAGAACGTGTTTGCGTCGCACGGTTCGACGGCAGTGTAGCCTCTAGTAATGTGTCATGTGCTTTGTAGAGTTTGTAGTGCATCAGAAGAGCCAACTCCCATCGCGTGAGAGCCGGCTCCCCACTTTTTTTTTAACGAGGTTTGTTGTGTTGCCACAGTATTTAACTGTCTTCCCACATACATCGCACACAGCATAATTTCTATGCTGAACGTAAACGCAGTTATGATCTGTGAACAAAGTCAAGATTGCGTGTTTTGTGGTAAAATGTTTTGTGCCTCAGGTTTCTCATTGGCTCACACTCTTGCGGAGCCGTAGCACGCACATGAATGAGAGGCGGAAGGCGATTGTAGTTTCTATTAACAGGGTATTGCCGACTATCCCGCTAATTGCCGAGTTTACTTTTGTCTGTATATCATATGTACGATTAAAACACATTTAATCAAATTAGATATTGATGTTTTCATATGGGAATTGATCCTGCAACATGAAACGCTGGCATTGGTAGTATGGATATTTCAGGATCGCTCCGCACATCACTAGCCCTCAGTCAGACAGTTGACAGCGGTGAGGAGGAGAGTGCGAGTGCGTCGCAAAAACACATAAATATGACTGAGATATACTAAATATGACCCGCTGCAGTGTTGTGTTCTTTTGTTTTTGTGTTAAATTAAAATTAACAGTTTAATTAAAATATTAAACAAAAGTAAGAATGCCTGCTTTTGTAACAGAACAAATAATATTTAAATCTTTGTGTGCTAAAGAGGCAAATAAGTTCCTGTTTATGGCAATACACATTCTCCTCTTTTTGCCAAATAAATGTCCTCCCTCTTGGTTAGGTGCTGTTTCAACATATCACCTAGCTTTCCTCAGAGATGGTTCCAATAATGCGCTTAAAGTCAAGTCAAATTCGGTTTGTGCATGATTACATTATACTAACTATAATTATGTAACTTTTTTAATACAGTATCCTAAATTGTGGATAATTAAGCCAATCACATGCTTAAGTATATTTCTGGAGTGTTAAAGATTAAAAGAAAAAATAACAACAAGAACCGTACAGAACCGAAAACCGTCACCCTTAAACTGTGATACGAACCGAACCGTGGGTTTTGTGAACCATGCCGCTCCTAATAGTGTCTGTACTAGGGATGTGTAATGTGTCCCAAATGAAGGCAGATTCGTACAGATACGAATAGTTCTGTTTTTTCCCCCCTTCTGTCTTGCCAGAAAGCTTCAGACTCGGGGTGTGTTTATCAGGACTCGGATCCTACGGAACAAAAAAAAAAAATGTCCCAAGAGGCAGGCTTTTTCTTTGATTTGAAGCCTGAAAGACACGAGTTTGATGTTTGTTGGCAGGGCTGGCAGCTTTCCACATAATTCCCACCCCAACTACAACTCGAAAAAAACAATATCGCACAAAAAAGACTTGAAACTCGTCCAAAATACTCAGGCACAGGAAAAGGTGGGCGCGTTCCTTTTTTTTCTCCCTCTGTCTTTGCGTAGGGAATTAGGCCAACAGCGGTGCACACGTGCTTCTGATGTGCAGTAAGTGCGATAAGATAAAAAAAAAAAAAAAAAAAAAAGGTGTCCCGTTCAACTGCTGTATATATATCATTTCATCAGTGCAGATAGGAAACACGTTTGAAATCCTTCCACAATTCATCCTGGGAAGGAAAGAAAAACTCCACTGCTATTGTCACAGCTCTGCTTCTGTGGCCTGAAGGCCTGCAATCTGCTTTCTCCTGTTTGCGTTGCTGGGATGATATGAATCCATTCAGCCGCCCCGGAATGATTTGTTTTCTTTTGTCTCGTGTCCAACTGATGACTCACCATCTCGGTGCACATCTTCTCTGTTGGGTCCGAATTTCTTTGTTTTGCATTAAAGATTACTGAAGTGGTGAACATTCTTTCCCCTGACATGTTCTCTCACTCGCTCTCGCTCTCTGAGCGTGTGCCTTATTCCCTTTTTCGTCCACTGTTTGTCCCAATCTCGTTTCCTCAGTCTTTGAATCATGGCTGTTTCTTCCTCATCTCTTTCCTTTCCCTCTAGATTTCCAGTGATCAGTGACTACTGCAAAATTCCGTTCAGCCCAGCAATAGCACCCAGGCACGACAAAATGCCTCTTTTAATCAAATAACGCATTACTGCCTGATAACGAAGACGATTATTTAAATGCCAAGGCAACAGATTTGGTTTACCCTGTAAACTTTACACCTTTATTGAAAGACGGCTTCAAAATAGTTTTGTAATAGCATATGGCGAACTGGTCAGCTTAGCGAATGTCTCAGCTATATTTGTTATCCCTTTTCTAACTGAGGTGGCACATTGTGTTTGCTCCCTGGACAAAAAGAGAGCAAGTCAGAGCCCAAACATTTCAGCTGTGATGTTTGTTTCTCTTCGCACTGCACATGAAAAGGTATTATAAAGGAGTCTGGCTAGCATGAATTTTTCTCGTCGTGCTAGTGGAATTTTTTTCTGATGGTTGTTTCTACAAACCTGCATGTTCCTTTTTGAAAAAGACAAACACCATGTCTCCCAAACAACAGGCTTGTAGACTGTGTCTTCACTAATGTAGATAATTGTTTCGGCCGCTCTTAAATGTTCCATGCCATGCAGCCATTAGCTCTCTCATAGACCCAAATAAAGTACTGTTTGTACCACAGAGCTTACACAGAGTTACCCGTAAAGTGCCCGTCTGTTGGAAAGATACTAATGGAAGATGAACCTTGCCAGCTGGCCTGATTTAGACACCGACGCAAGGCTGTTTTTGATATAACGTATAGATACAGAGCAAGAGTGTCTTATGCCCCAGAGATACGCTACTGCTGACATTTCTCTTCTTGCTTATTTACGGGTTTTTCTTCCCGCCTCTTTTTTTCTAACTGGTTTTCGGAGCCATGTTTCTTCCAGTAACGGACCGCCATGGGCACGGCCAGCAAAGGCCGGAGTTATCCATCACCGGTAACTCCCCCCCCCCCTCCCCCTTCAGCGCCTTCTAAGCTGCTGACTCAAAATCAGCGGCGCGAGGCTGCTGCTAAAAGGACAGCTCGGGGTTTCGTTCCCGTCATCTGTTCCTGGATCGGAACGAGAGCAAGAGAGAGGAAAAAGCAAGAAGTGCAATTTTAATTGCCGTGCCCAGCTCCCCGGCCCATCAGGCGCAACAAGACCAAACACTGGCAAGTGCTGAGGCAGCGATTTCAGGATGAGGAGGGAGAGAAGTCGATTTTTTTTTTTTAAGACTCTGTCACACTTGGGTTGTTTTTTTTCAAATTCTTGACAAGTCAGGGTGCAGGAATGCTCCAGATGGCATCCTACTTATTAAAACCTGCTTTGGAGCACTAGGTAGTTATGCTATTGACATTTAGATGTACTCTAAAATAAGCTTTGTGTTTTGAGCCAGTCACATTCAATCGTACAAATGCAATTGCAAATGTCCACTTTGGATATGTCTAAAACGGGAGCCTATTCACTGCACGGTGCATTGTGGGTATTCTGTAGCCACATATTGTGGAGAACCAACCAAAGAATTATTATAATGCCAAAAAACCTGATTGACTAGGTTTGACAGGTCAAAATGGACTCTTTTCCAATAAGAGCACTTAAAGTTACAGCTTTAAGACCGAGCTGACACTGGAGACTCCTTCCAAATGGTAAATAAACATCATTACACCATACATATCTGGGTCCCAGAAACCAAAGTGCATTCAAAGGAGTTCCATTAATATAAACCAGTCAGATCTGAAAATTTATCTACCTCAACAGTGCTGTGGTTTAATACAAATGACGCTCCTAACCATCCTCTTCATATTCTTTAAGCTCTCATTTAAAACTTGGCTTTTTTTTTTAATTATTTTTTTTTAAAATATCATGCATGGATGGTTAATAAGGCTCGGTGCTGCCCGTCTTTGATATTTCTAACTGCTGAGTGGGCCGTGAGCTCGCGCCCTTCTCTGTTCTCATTGGTGCTGGGCCAGAACTGGGGAGATAAGAGCATCGTGCAGCTCTGGCTAAAACGGCCGGCTGGTCAGCTCCTCAAAGCCGAGGGAGCGGAGCGCGTTTTCATTATCAGCTAGGTGCAGCTGGGGGAAGTGATTCAAACGGAACGGAGGTGAACCACTAAAAGCCCATTTGGGGTTAATCCTGCATAAAGATTGCCTTCTCTCTGAACGTTTCCACAGTCAGGCCTGAGAGTTTGCTTGACCTTTCGTAATGGCTTACTCGAAGACCTGGAGAGACTGGAATTCTATAGATCTGTGAAGACCAGTGAATACATTAATGATGCTATAATCAATCGTAAGTAACTTTTTTTTATATATATTGTTCGAATTGTTTGGGAAAATGTTAATCAGGGCAACACATATACAGTATATCAGTATAATATAAACCTGTATATATATATATAAACCAGCACGATCACTTTCGACCAATCCGACTTGAGGTTTCTACAGCACTGGGGTACAAACAGTTTGGCAAAGCGTATTATTTTTATTTATAGACACAGGAAAAGTACACCTGTGCTAGCTGGCAGATTTGCTCTCTGATATGTACCTTCCCATTGAAGGTGCTTCTGGTAAACTTGGTGTCCCTTCTTCCTTTTCCACTGAAGACATCGCCAACATTACGGCAGTAACCATTTCGGACTAGGAAGTGGAATTCTGCGTGGAGAACACACAAAAATGGAGTGATACATGAGTGAATCATGGTACGTGGCTGAACCAATCAAATCGACCGTGGAACGCGGCTCAACCAATGGAACCAACAGCATACGGTTGATATTAGAATACATTTTAATACCTAAATATGTCTTTGACTGTGTGTCTATTGGACGGCTTTAGTCACAGTGCATCAGGAACCCGATGAAGAACTTCAACACATTAAAACAGCCAAATTTACGGACGTCATGGAAGAAAAGCTGAATTGAACAGAATTTTTTCCCCCTGTCTCATGCGGAGCTTTAAGATGCCTCCATGGTTGTCTGTTTCCACTTCAAAGCGGCTTTTAAAAACCGCAGTTTGCGCTCGCATGCGGAGAACATTCACGTAGGCGGTCCCAGGCGCAGTTTGCATGATGAGCCACAGCGTTCAAATTGAACATCCAACCCCGAGCGAACATTTCAACAAATCATGACCAGCATGGTTTCGAATGTAGCAGAGTAGATGACTTATGTTCATATAGTTCTGTCAGGATACACAGGCTGTGTTTGTACAATCATCACCAAACGGTAGTTTTCATGCATTTAAAGAAGTTATATTTGAGAGAGAGAGAAAGAGAGAAAGAGAGAGAGAAAAAAAAAAAAGAAATGAGCCTTTGTAGCTACTGCGAGGTAAGTGAAAACAGGAGCGTGAACAGTAACGGATAGATGTTTTCTTTTTTTGCTCTTTTTTGCTGTCGTAGAAGAGGAACAACACACTTCAACTTTAGGGCATGTTAGTATCTTTACTGAGTCACTGATTGTTTAAATGTTTATTCCTTACATAAAAACTTTTTTGTACATCATAATGAATTTTTGATCAATTAGTTGTCCAGTAAAGATAAAGCTGTTAAAGGTGGAGACAAAAAGCTGTTCTCTGCTCAGTCGTGATTAGGAATCGACCGATTATCGGTTTGGCCAATAATCGGTGGCCGATATTAGGATTTTGCCGATTATTGATATCTGCCTTTTATTTTACTGATAATCGATATTATTACAAAGTGCGCTAATGCGGCTCCGCTACCGGCTCTTCCGCTGTGCCTGAGGAACCGCGCTGCTTCATTTAAAGTCCCGCCCATAGCAATCTTTGATTGGCTAGATGACATTCGATTAATAGCCAATCACCACTGAAGCCTCGCTGTCACTCATACATGTCACTCAAGCACAGCATGCCATTTCATTACAGTTTGTTACTTTCATTACAAAGCCATGCTACTAATTTTGTTTTAACATTAAAATCCAAGTTAATCTATTTTTGTGTAGGTGCAAGTTGCCTTGCTTTGGCCCTTCTGGTTTATAATTACCTTGTTTTTTATTATTTGTTAGTACTTTTGCTATTTATATTTTATATACATTTAATGTAAAAAAAAAAGAAAGTAATAAAGGCAATATTTTGTATTGGAGTTCAGAGATTTTCATTTTTACTGTAAATATAGCCTATATATTGGTTTCTAATATCGGCTATCGGTAATCATTAACTAGCGATAATCGGTATCGGCATCGGCCCTGAAAAATCAATATCGGTCGATTCCTAGCCATGATGGTACTAATTCTTCAGCAAGAATTAACAAATTTTTCTATTGACGCCTTGTCAGGATCAATGACACGCCACAGCTGCAACCACCAGCTGCCCCCCCCACCCTCACTTTTTATTGATTGAAATTCTTTTTTTTTTTTTTTTTAATAAAAAAAAAGGTTTTACACCTTGCTCTGATTTTTCCTTCATAGGATATTAGTGTCATTACCATCAGATGAAAAGCGCTGGCTTTAGATTTCCAGACTGCTAGCTCTTTGCTATGTAATCTCTAACAAACACTCTTTCTTTCTTTCTTTCTTTCTCTCTCTCTCTGGGTCTTTCTCAGTGCTCCAGCTCGGCACTGCTGCGAGATCTCAGAGCTGTTTACTCATGCCGATAAGCCAGATTGCTATCAGAGGGCCTGAGTTGATTGCTCAGATTGCTGTCAGGGATCTGTAAAAAGAAAAAAAAAAAGGGAAAAAAGTGGAGCACGCTTCATTTGGCATTCCACATGCAGTCCAGCTCCTCTCTCACCTTTTTTTCCCCCAGTGACTGTTTTAAGCGCTGGCCATCGCAAATTCTCATATACACGTGACATAAGAAAAATTCGTAAGAACTATATTACATAGTAACAATAGTACATGTCATCATTTCACATCTTCATAGCAGAACTGAACCCCCCCCCCCCCCCCCCCAAATAATGACTTTCATCTGCTTTCATCGGCTGTCAGACAGCATTAATCGATCAGCTGAAATACTTTTCCACGTCTGCCTTCAGACGGCCGTCTGCTAGTTAATGAGCTCCGTTTTTAGCCAGACTTGCTGATGTTAGCATTAGGGACGGGTTTTGAAAAAGTTCTTCCAATAACTTCTTTCTTACTGCTCTTTAAAGAAAACCTAAACCTATCATCATTGTGAAGTTCAATTCGATCTCTGTTTCTTTCTCTGTTTTTTTTGGGTTTTTTTTATATCAGTAAGTAAAAGATGGCTCTTTGTTTTGCAAGAGTTCCTATGTTTAGGGTTAATGAGGACATGGTGTGTGGTGTGTCATGCCAGCCTCCGACGTGTGCAGCCCTTTTAATTAGGCTCTTAAGGTTTCGGGGGAGTTTCAGAAGAGCTTTTCTGTTTAGTAGTCAGTCTCTCTACTGCAGTGCTTAATAAAGGCCTGCCTTGGCAGAAAGAGTCTGTGACATGAATAAATAATTGTGGCGTCCTCACTGAAGCACTTTGCATCACCCCTCCTCTTTTTTTTTCTTGGTTTGTTTATTTTTTTTTCATAACAAGAAAAGACAGCAGTGCTAGGTTTTATTCTGTGTGTGTGTGTGTGTGGCCATTACTGCTTTATAGTATAAGACTCTCCATTTGCTTATTAATCAGCGTCCATTGTTGGCTCAACTAGCACACCACAAATTAGAGACCAAAATTTCCACCCCTTCATTTGTGCTGAAAAATTAATTATGGGGGGGGGAACAGTTATGATGTTTAATTCCCGAGAAAGATTATGCTAATATCACGCGTTAGGTGGTGAGATAGGAAAAAGGGTTTGCAGCTATTAAGCTATTACATAATATGGCATAATTTATTGCCTGACAAATTTCATGTTACCAGGTAGGTTATCTTCATAAAAGAGCTGATTAGAAATGAAAATAAAAATTTGTTCATTTTTGCCAAAGCCGTCCGCACTCCTGGATTTGAATTCCACGGAGGATTATACCGAGCAGCATCATACCACTGATATGTTCTTGTTGGGTTTTTTTTTTTCTCTTTTTGTCATTAAAACACTAATCACGCAATCATATTTACCTCACCTTACAATCATATAAAAATTATATAAGCTAAATTATAAAATTTGCAGCTTATATTGTACCTGCACCTGGAAGTAAGGAATTGAAAAAAATAATAATAATAATCATCATCATCATCATCATCATCACATCTATATATACCGATGCTGAAGCAATTAACATAGTCCTGCAGTTCGTCAACAATTGCATTTGTTTTTTTTTTTAAGTATTTAAATAATGGCGTACATTTCATTCGTTTATAGATACATTTAAGGTTGTGGGACGTCCATCAGAAGAGCCTTCTCTTTCTCTTAAACCTCTCTTCTGAAGATTGCCGAAACCTTGAAGGTCGGCTTATTTAAAGGAGCCGTCATCAATTCTAACTTAACAACCAAACAAACACACACCTCCCTTCAGTGCTCCTTGAGAAGCTCCGCCTTTCAAATTGACGGCCGTACACCATCCAAGGCAGCGACACCAAAAACGACACCCCTTCTCCCCTTCCCCTGTCCTGTGATGGGCTGGCATCCACCGCCTGATGCTGATTGGCTGGAATAGTGTTGCGTGAGGTCTGAGGCACGTCCTTTGCTTCCCCATTTACAGAGCCAGGGCTGTGTATGAACTTTTGCGGATTTCTTTCAGCGCATACATACACACACACACACACACACACACACACAACAGATAGCTAGTGGTTTGTGGGTAAATATTTGCTGCATTTGCCAAAAATGTATTGGATTTGAATCAATGAATGCACCTTTAAATGTTAAACACAGATACATGAAACGGTTCACCAAAGCAAGGCTTTCTTACATCAAGCATACACCAAGCATGTGTCTGTTACTATAGAAACCATATGTAGTAGAACGAGCGTATGAATATAAACATGCAAACATAAGAAATTATATTGTTCGAGTTGTTGGTATAGGACAACATCTGACCAATCAAATGCGAGAATTTGAGAGCAGCGCTGCAGTATAGTGGCTTTTAACCTTAAAAATGTCCAATTGTGTTTAAAGTTTAGAATTTTCTCTGTGTGTTGCTGTGATGTAAATCATTTTGTTATAGTATTGTTGAAAGATGTTGCTGTTTTGGAGTTGCACGTGAGAGCCCTACATTATTGCATCACAAAACCTAAAAGCCTGTGAGGTTAGAATATGCAGATTGGGGGGGGGGGGGGTTGGTTTCTGAAGTCACCAGATCATGAAATTTATTATTGAATATAGAACTGTTGAAAACAGGGTTTGGGTGACTTTAATCCATAGTTTATAAGGCGTCCCGCTGTCTCTCTCTCTCACCACTTCAGGGTAAAAGCGAAGAAGGGGGTGAATCTCCTCAGCACGAAGTCGAAGAGCAGCCAGTGGAAGGTGGACTGGGAGGTGCAGTCTGGAGCCAAGCACTCCATCGCTACGGTGGAAGTCAGCAAGATGAAAGGTGTTGCTGGGTAAGACATCAATCCCCGCTGTCAGCGAGTGTCTCTCCCGCCTGTTCCTTTTCTCCACCCTGTCCTTCTTTGACATGTAAATAGCGACGGTATGTCTTGCTTCATTTTCATACACTTTTCTCAAATTCCCGTCCACCTCGTTGATCCAACTCACTTTGCTAAAACTTTACCCCACCAAAAAAAATAAAGAAATAAAAAAAAGAAATAATTTTCTGAAGCTCATGTTTATATGAGCCATATATACGGCTTCCGTAGTTAAAAAAAAAAATCATTTGTGTAAAGTAACTGAATTGTTAAATTGTTCCTTTAAACCTTAAAAAAATAAGGTTTGCTTTTTTTGGTACCGAAATATATCGTCACGACACTTAATTTCTGATGATTTACAAAATCCAGGACTTTGCTTTCAAAATAAGAAAGGAAAAAATTGCCAGCTGTATTCTAAATGATCCAAAAATGACATTTTATTTACATTTTTTAATAAAGAATAATTAAACATTTTGCCTTACTTGAAGCAAATACTTATTAATAAATATTAGTGGCTTTGTAATGATTAGTTACAATAATAATATTATTAATAATAATACAATTATTTAGAGCACATTATTATCATCAACCTATGAGCACAGGTAAAGTAATTTATGAACATGACTTTCCTAAACACTGATACTAAACTTTTTTAATTTTGCAGAATGGATTTTCACGCGTAAAAGGCTAGGCAGGGTTCAGAATGTTCTGGCCGACGAGCCGTCGCCGCAGTTCAGCCATAAAACAACGTGAAATGCCTCGAGCATTACAAAGTGCTATTAGGCTATTATCAAGAAATGCTGAATATGTAACTCCAATCTGACGAAGCACAAGGTCAAACACTGTGATATAAAAGAGACGAAGTGAGGGGCAGAGCAGTCCTGTTTGGCCCTTTTAAGTGTACACTGGCAGTGTCTGTGAGAAACTCGAGGTTTGACCAAATAACTGCTCTTCAAAGTACTACATAGAATAATGTAAGAATATTAAATTATCATTTTTTGGTGTACTGCCAAGCAGTACTTCTTTTTTCAAAGAACTGCGGATAATGATTCTTGCATCATATACACGTGATGCGGGTGAAATGATCTGTCGGAAAGAATGATTCTGTTGCTGTAGGGTCGAGTGCAAAAGTTTGCATCCCCTCAGAAAAAAACATGGCAAACAGTTGTGCAAATATTTCATTTATATTTTAAGGAATCACAAAATTCTAAAAATTTGCAGCCCTGCTTTCAGTGCGACATTCCGTAGTATTCCGTAACGATCCGTGTCTGCTTTTTTTTATAACTATCTAGACTCCTTCCGCATATTCTTCCTGAGGTATCTAACAGAACAGTTATTAATCATATTCCTTTTTTTTTTTTTTTTTTTAACCAGGAGTTTTATATAGGGGCTTGCAGAATTATTCACCCCTTAAACATTTCCACATGGATCTGAAATGGAATTAATTGGGAATTATGGGTCAAGAATCAACATAAAGTAGATCAACTACTTCTCTGATTAATCATTGAATTTTGGGGAAGGAGATGGTCATATATCCTCTCCGTGTTTTAATAAAGAGGTTTGTGGGATGTTCAAAAATTTAGGATACCTTTTAATATCTGTACCGGATACCGGATACTTTTCCAGAACTTTGTCCCAGAATTTATTTTGTGGGGGTTGAGAATACTTATGTTGCATATCTCATTCATGTTCTTGGCGTAAACTTACCATTTAACAAACCGAGAGCTTTTGAAATAGCGCTACATCGATGTTTTTATCCGTTCGGATAATTATATCTTTTTCTTAAAGCCGTGTGACGTTTCTACCTTTAATTATACACTATAGAATAATTCCTTTTTTTTTTTTTTGGACATCAACTTAACCGCAGATTGCCAGATAACGTGATAACATAAAATGCACATAGAAATGCAAAAGAAAGAAAAGGAAGGAAGTTTTGGCAGCACGGATGCCCGCTCTTCATGTTCGGCTTGTGAGAGCTCCGGGCATTATTTTGGAGATAAAGCGGTACTCGTAATACAAGGCCAGAGGAGCACAGACAGCTTTTCCTTCATCACTGACCAAAGTCGAATCGATAGAACACAAAAGTAAGCGGTCATACAAAAGCCTTAACGGTCGTTTCATCTTCTCCCCTCGCCCATTTCCATTTCCGCACATTATTTGCTTCGTTTAAAACCCTCCCAGTTATCCAGGCTCTCCTTTTCTCCAGTCGGAGTGCGTCACTTTTCGCTTTTCTGTGCTGAGAGCTGTTAAAATACAATAAACATGAGATCCCGAAGCTATCGTGATCCAACTCCATCCTGCTAAGTGCAATACCTTTAATGGGGACCCTATATTTATTTATTTATTTATTTTTGCCGATGAGGACACTGAAGAGCGATTCAGTCCTTTTTTTTTATTCCCAACACGCAGAGTTCGGTATATGCTTAAGAAAATGTTTTAGGTTTGTTAGGCTGCTTTATAAACTTGCCCTTAAAAGCAGAGGCGATTTTTCTGCGAGACGTGCGTCAGCCATTAATAAAGTAATTTCCAAACATGCGGACACCCTTTCTTGAAAATACGGAGTTGCATAATGGAGCTTTCTCCTAGAAAAAAAAATCGAGTACACCAGAATCCAGCCACCTCCACAAGGATAAAAAGATCATAATAATAAATAAAGATGGCATTATCACGAGCCTGGTGGAAACTTCACAAAGTGAGCTGTCAGTCTTGTTTACTTCATTCCCTCCACCACCACCACCACCACCACCACCAAACCATCACCACTGACAGTTTGAATGGCTTCAATTTAATCAGACCTCCTTGTTCATAAAGAGAGCTTTCAAATGTCCATATCTTTAATGAGCACAGAAGATAAATACATTTATGGTCAGCTGAGTCAGATTTAAACTTAAGTTTTACTGCAGTTGCTACTTTATCTGGGTTTCGTGTGGGCTGTTGAAACTGACTATTTTATTAGACCAGGTTAAGAAAATGCAGCTCTTACTGCTGCAAAGGGACTTTTTGCATTTCCATACCAAAAAAAAAGCATCACGATTAGCGATCAATGGAGATTTTTTTATTTTATTTTATTTTTTTTACTGTTTTTTTAATTGTTTTTTAATCTGCGGCCATGAAAAGAAAAAGGTGTTAAAAAAAAGCTGAACTTTCTTTTATTTGTTTGTTTTTATGTTATAGTTGAAGGCTATAGAATAAAAAGGAATAAGATTTCCAACCCCAGGCCAAAGTGCCACCCATTACTTTCCTTTTTTTTTTTTTTTTTTTTTTTTTTTGCACTGTGCTTGTCAAAACAAGAAATAATACCACTTTCTGTTCCAAACGTCAACATTTAGCACCGCCATTTGAAATCTGTGCCCATCAAATGGCGTTTCTTTTCTTTCTTTTCCTTTTTTTCTCGTTCCCAGCCGCCTACCTTCACATCTTTCTCGGTGCTGTAATGGAACTTCAGTGACAGGTGTACTGCGGCTTCATTAAATTGTTAAATTACAGAAGTGACTTTCACACGGCTGTTGTGATGTGCTTAGCGAGCTGCTCGGCTTCGCTTGCACAAAACGCAGCCAATTTAACAGCTGATCAGACGAGCAATCGGAAGGCAGGTGTTGATTTTCGATGTACTTTCTATTTTCTTCTCTCAAATGAAAAACATTTTTGTACCTGTGTGCAGACTAATCAGCCAAACTTCAAAACCATGATGTCGCGTCTTCTTTGAAATGCCTGATGAAGCAAACTTCAGATATTTTATATCCCTTTCTGACAATATAATTAGCTTTCATGTAAGTTAATGAAATAATAATCTCCTCATAGAAAATGTCAACAATTATCACTTTTATAAGTGGTTTATTTGATGCATTTACCAAACCAGTACGAGCATCAGTTGGTGTCACAGAAAAAAAAAATAGTATTTGAATGAACACGTTCGTTGAGATCTGTGATTTGTCTTCTAGCTAGAACTTATGTTGAAGCTTTAAAAAAATATATTCTCGGGCTCCTGAGTGGTGCACAGGAAAATCGCTCGCTCCTTCAGTAGCCGGGTTTACATTGCAGATTTGCTCAAAATAAAAATGTAGCAAAAAAGATACAAATTCAGCAAAACACAACTGTGAATGGTGTGTTTCCGTTGAGAGATGTTACGCGATTAAAGCTGGGTTGTGATAGCTCTTACAGAGCGCTTTTTATCCAAAAAAAAAAGGTAGCATTTCCATTTGCCCATCAGGTCATGTCATGTGACTTGAAATGCGAAAAATGCTTCCGTTTGCGTTTTATTTTTGCGAAATATTGCTTTATCGACTTGTCTGAAAAACCACCTCATGCGAACGTGAGAACTTTTGCCATAGTCGAAGGTTGTCCCCTGTCAATCACAGCAACACTAGCCAACCACGACTCTCTGTTAGATCATGTATGCAGAAGAGGGCGGATAGCACATTCCACCGAGTGTGTTACGCTTCCCCTGAGCAGTTTGAAAAGATCTGGTTGGCTGTGTCAGTTTCTGGTACAAATGAAAACTGTAAAAGTGCAAAAGAAATTTGAAACAATCCGCAATTTTCCTGAGCCATCTTCAATTCCTCAAACATCTCCAAGTGATTGCCATGTAGAAAAAGAATACACCTTTTGTTGGACACCTTTTTCACAGTACAAAAAAAAAAAAAAACAGTTTAGTAGTATACAATAGTAGTCTTGTAAACATAAACCTTGAAGGAGCTTTTTTTTTTTTTTTTATATCTTTAATGTTTGTCCCAATCATTTTACTCATTTCACATGCACACTAACTCATTAAATTATCCCACGCTAGCTTTGAATAGCTGCCCTAAATCAAATACTTGTTCTAGGGTCAAGTGTGTACTCACCCACTTGTTAAAATGAAACCCACTCATCCTTCATTTCAATGTGAAAAGCAGCTTTTGGCACCTGGGTGATTTTTTTTTTTTTTTTTTTTTTTTTTTTTTTTTTTTTGGTCGCTGTCATTCCCTGGGGATTTATTTATGCAAACTTTTTTTTTCCCCCCTCGGTCCTTGGAGGTTAATCACCCATAAAATGAATGTAACTACTGGGCGTTTTAAAGCTCGACTCTGGAACAGCCAATGGCTAATGACTGATTGTTGACAAGATTCTCGCCCAGACTTTTGAGCGCGTGTTCTGCCTGGTTATCGATCCTCAGTGACGGGCTAATTAGCGCAGTGTTAACTTAGTAAATACAGCATCCAGGAGAGGGGCAGCAGGGATAGCTGGTGTGTTTGATGGAGATTAATTCCCATTTAAGACCCTTTCCTTTGAGCTATTTGCTGTCTAAACAACAGGCAAAGTAATCAAAGTTTTACATTGGCAAACATTTGGATGAGGTTACTGTTTTAATTGGCTGCATTGATCTGGACAAAGCAAATTGCTAAAGACGTGGCCTCCCACGTACACACCATGGACCATGGATTTTATTAACTGTTGTTTGATATCGGATATGCCTGACGCAGGAAATTTGGATTTAAGGTGTTGTTCATGGACATAACCATAGACCAAGTTAGTATTATATATATAGTATATGTTCTATGGAGGGTCTGGCACAAGCGGACATCGTTTTCAATGAAACCCGTTGCTAATCCACTTGTCAAAAGCTCCATTTTCTCGCCTGGCGTACTCCCTCAATCTGTTCTCGGCGTAATATCACTTCCCCACGTGTGCTCCTGTCCCCATGTGTGCACGCGCGATATCAGTTCGCCCGGCTGCGTCCCCCTGTAGTTGTCAGCTGCTATCAGCGGCATCGCGTGCGCAACAGGCAGCTCGGATAAAGCAAATAATGCTCGATGAGTGAGCATGGGACACGCAGACAGAGCTCATTTAGCTTGTCACTATCCATTACGGCAGCTCGAGCTTCTGAGAAGAGGAAACTTGCGTCGGCGTTGCTTCATGAGCAGTGCTTTAAAACTTGTTACGAATTCCCGCTTGCACTTGTTGGGGAGAGATGAGTTGGAATTTAAGTTTAAAGTGAACAGTTTCGCTTTTACATAACAGCCCTGTCGAAGGATTGGTTCTGATTGGTCAGATGGTCTTGATTCATTTCTAGAACCTCAGCTCGGGCCGTATACTAATAACATTAATACACTTGTTCTACTAGGTAGGATGGAAGGAGTCTCCAGTGTCAGCCTATGTAAATAAAGGACTAAAATGCCCTAGGAACATCTCTACATATTTAATTCTACTGAAAATGCCAGGATGTGATGTAGCTAGTAAAGTAAAATAAAACAAAGATATCTGTGTTTCAACTTGTATTGTCAGTTACTGTTTAACGAGCTTGTTGTCGCAGGTCACAGTTTTGATAGTGAGATTTTTAGTAATTGGCCCATCAATCATATGTACAGCCATGCTGCCCTGGGGGTGCCCGATCTCGCCTGTTCTCGGAAGCTAAGCAGGGGCGGGCCTGGTTAGTACTTGGATGGGAGACATCCAGAGAAGTCCGGGTGCTGTACAAAGACCCAGCCACAACGGGGTTGCACACTCGGGTGTATTCCTGCGTGCCGGTTCCAAGCCCGGATAAATGGGGCATCCGACGTAAAAACTCTGCCAAATCAGACGTGCGGACAAAAAGACCCGCTGTGGCGACCCCTAGTTGGAAATAGCCGAAATGGGAAGGAGGAGGATGCCCATCAATTATATAATATACAAATCTGATTTAGTTTTCTGTACAGTAGATGAACAAGCATCAGTTGATCAGCCATCCAAGAAGAATAAATCACATCTAGCAGTTTATCTAGTGGTACATTTGGTGTAATTCTAAAACCTGCACAGCGATATTTGAATTATACGGTCATATGCAGAAATAGTCATTTTGCTCTTCTCTCAATTTTCATCTCTGAAGCTCAAATTTTTTTTATCCTCCTAATTCATTCCAAAACAACAGATGGCCTAGTCTCAGCTCCACTAATTGTCTCGTTCTTTGACTGTTCCAATATATAATGCCTAATACATGACAGAACATCTGTCTCTGCTGGTGGCCAGGACATTAAAGCATTTAATGATCTAATACCGACCTGACCCTAATTACAATCTTTTAAATGAGTTTAATAGCTGAATTTGGTAGCTAGCCCTAGAATATTTTGTCAACAAATGCTCATCTAATGGATCATCAGATGTTTCATGATGCCATGATTGTCCCCCCCCTCTCTTCCTCAGTGATGTGGCTGCCAGCCTGGAAATCATGCAGCTGGATTTTGAAATGGAGAACTTCACGAGCCAGTCGGTGACGAGGAGAATCAACTGGAACATTGATTACCGTGGCCAGAATCCGCCTCCAGACTCGGACAAGGTGGTGACTGAGTTAACAGTGGTGCAGAAGGATATTCAGGCCATCATACCGCTCTCTATGGTAAGCAAGCCCCCTCTTGACACTCACAATATCTTATGATCAGGCAATAAGCTGAGCGTGCTTTTTAAAATTCAACTGATTTAATAAATTCAGCCCAAGACGTGAACTTCAGTTACAGCTGCTCCAGAAATAATACTGGATTTAACACTTATTAGTCAATAGTCTTGGAGTTCTTACCCAAATAATCCAATATTTATTGAAGGATATTATCAACCATAGGAGTTCACTGCTGGGAGGCCAGAATGGACATTTTTACGTTAAATTGCCTCGGACAACAAAAATAGCCAACGTCATCATCAACCCATTAAACGTAGTTGCACCAAAGCGCTGTTGAATTCTCAGTTCAGATTCATCAGTAGGTATTATCGAATTTTCCATACCGATTCCAAATCACAGGTTTATAATTGAATTCCTGGCAGCGTACGTACGGATAAACAACAGCTATTTAAACGCCAAACACGCACAATGAGTAACTGAGGACGTCGTGGATGGTCTAGATGTAAGCGGAGGCTTTGATAAATCGTCTCATGTTTACCCTCAGGATTCATGGGATCTGCCAGAAGGATCTAATCAGACATTCGGGCGTATTATGCTTATTTGTATATAGCTGTAAAAGTCTACACTTTTTTTTAATTGTCACTCACTTTTATGCTGAATATTGTAGTTACGAGTAAGTGTTACGAGTAAGTAATCATGATCCTTTAAAACATTTCTATGATATATATCATGATGAATAACCTAGGAAATAACTGCCAGGAAAACACATAATCCATCAATGATCGCGTCTGTAAAAAAAAAAATGAATAACTGAGCCCTGAAAAGAAAGGAAAGTGAAAGTTCTGCAAACATGCTTTACAGTTTTAAAGATTCTGCGCACAACTTTAACATGGGAACCTTCCAATCTGTTTGTAATTAGTCTAAAAAAGAGGATTTATAAAATGATACTGCAAGAACTGTAAGAAAATACGGCATGATATTATTAACAGTGTATCTTGCCCAACCTTAAGAGACATCATATTTCAGACACGGCTTTATCCTCGACTTTATCACTCTGTATTTTTTTGATATCTTGGGCTTAAAGGCGGGTGCTTCTTTGAAAGTAGACAAAAACGAGAAAAAAAAAAACGTCATTCCCTAAGAGCTCTCCAGTTCAAGCATGAACCCTCGGAGGCGAAGTGATTCCAGTAATCTGAAGCTTTCACCAAGAAAATCACCAGTCTGAACAATAGCAGATAACATTTACTGTGTAAACATCGAGTTAACTTCAGTTGCCTTCTATGAATGCAGTCCACAGCACGAGAAAGTCTTTACAAAGTCTTCATCTTAATTGGTAACATGACAAGCTGGAGTTTTTTTTTAGTCGTTTTAATAAAGAATGAAAAAGAGGCGTGTGAGGGAACGTCCTTTTTTATAGTTCCTATATGTAAGTGATCAGTTTTTTGGACATAGCATCTTTCACGGACACGCCACAACATATAATATAACTGTAAATGGATAAAAACGATGAGCTTTCATTCTTGAATTGGCAAAAAAAAATTGGAATTGTTGCAAAGTTGTGGTAAAAAAAAAAAAAACCTGGAAAGTAATCGGCGTAACTGATTATGCTTTGTGTGAGGCCATACAGTTGTTGATTCTTTCCGTATAACCACACACCCCCTGCTGTGTTTTATTCCATCTGGAACATACAGGAAGTAAAGGACATGTTGGCCTGGTTCACTGTCTGACACTCTTAATATGGCGAAATAAACACTTTCACATTGTGGAGGCTCCGGTTAAAAGCAATGGGCAGGAAGACATATTTGCATGCATATACTGCCTACACACACACACACACACACACACACACACACACACACACACACACACAGAGTGTCCCCATTATTCCATTCAGTAACTTTAGTGTTGTATGAAAGTTATGGGTAAAGGATATACATTATGGGAGGACGGGCCGGTTTTCATTTTAGGATTTCAACAGTCAATATAATTTTACCACTGTCTTGATTTATGCCATGATCGTGTGGGCGGAGGACTCTGTTGTTCTAGAATTCACCGTCACAAAGCAAATGCATATTAAAAGCTATAAGGAATGCGCTCGGCCAGGGCAATGAATAACAAGAACGCGCTCAGGAAAATTCTCATTCGTGTCGCTATATGAAGCAGCTCTATAAATAACAGCCCATTTCTTTTGGGTTTAGGGCAGGCTGCTGGAGCAAACCACTGACAGACAAAAATAATAAATAATATAAATAATAATATTGTGCCGCCTATTTGTGTATATATATACAGCCTGAAGCGTTGACTCAAAATGCTGTAGTGGTGTCACTGAATTGCCACAGCCTATCTGAGTATTGTTCCCGACCACATGCTGATCACTTAATGGCAACAATTGTCCCAGCTTCTAATGGCTAGCCCATGAACATGACAATGACTTCCGTTGCTTCCCGAGCCATAAAAAATCAAGGCTGCTTTGGGAGCAAATCAGCCTCCTATCCAGCATTAGCATGGTGTCCCTAATAAAGCGGCTACCAAGGCAACCCATTGTGGTAAAAACCTGCGAGTTCATATTTTCAGGAACAGAAAAACACACCGTGCTTTGCTGGTCATCCCTTGGTTATTTATGTTGATGGCTGTATATATTCACAAGATCTCATATTTCACTGTCTTTCATTAAAAAAATATGATATTATATAAAAATGTTTCGTTAAAAAAAAAAAAAAAAGATCTAGATGTCCATATTTATATTCTGCTCCGTACACACAGCTCTGCGCACACACCCACACACAGACAAGCATGTTTGAATTATTCAGAAATGATGATTAGCCAAGGCAGGGCTGACTTGCTTCACACGCAGAGGCCAGGAGGTTACATAGCCGGAATCAAAACACAGATTGTAACACTGGAGTGCTTCGAGTGCTCATTTAGCATGTGGGCCTGAAGCTATTACGCTTCGAATTACTCCTAAGGATTATACCTGCATATCCAAGATATGGACATTTGAAACCCCTTCTGTATAAAAAAAAAAAAAAAAAACTATGAATGCATTCATGTCATGTAATATTGCATTCGTAAGGCATTGTGCACATTTTCAATTATTTCTGGAAATGCATCACATTTTGATGCATTAAGTATTAACATAACCAAGCCCCACTTAATGCATTAGCATACATACTATCGATTGTAATCCATAAATGCCTTATGTATGCATTATAGCATGTTAATGAATGTATTTGTATCTAGCATATTCAGTGTACGAACACTGTAGCCATCGGTAGTACGTTCTACAAAGGACCTAGTTAATTATATGATATCTTATAAGCTATGAACATAATATAAGCCATGAACATGCATCACGTTATAATGACACGCATCATTTGAATTTTTCACGAAAATAAATCACAACACCAGTAACAAAGGCATCGAGTCCCTTTGTGTAGAGCAGAAAAAAGGGGCCTATATACTATAATAACACTATAGAGATTAACGCACGATAATCTGAAGCCTGAATTCGCATTATAAACCATGCTATAACCTGTTCATTACTAATTGTAATAACGTATATCATTTCTAATGGACGTATAAGATGGTACTTATTGGCTTATAATGCTCCTGTATACATTTCCTGCATGTGGAAATGTTCACAAGTAATAAGGCATTATGTATGCTCGATAAGATAAGCCTAACACATTATGGACACTGAAGTCATAATCCATTGTCTAAAAGTAATTAGCGTTACATATAATAACTAGGAAACATGAACATGTGACTGGCATCTGTAAAGTTACTAGTACAGTTTGTAAAGCAGTGTAGCATGTTTTGGTGCTGTAACAAGTTATAAAGTGTTATAATGCGTTATAATGCATTACAGCGCTAGTGTCTGCTGTGTAACGTTACTCATGGACAGATACTGGTGCATGTATGATATATGGCCTGACGCGATGAGGTCATCTTTTAGATAAGGAATAAAACATGTCCGGGTGTGCAGTTACAGGAAAACAATCAACCGCAGGATGCTGTGATGACATTTGCCAAAGGTGTTATTTTTTCATTATTGTTATAGAAGTACATTTATTGTACGTTTAGTGTTCTAGAACATCTATGAAGCAAGTTGGCGCCGTGCTAAAACACATCATGGTGCACGTGCATTACGGATGCCGGATTCATCGTTGTTCGGAAGATCGTAATTATTGGTAATAGCGTTACTCTAAAGATTATTGCGTTACATCCAGAGGCGAAGAATCAGCTTCCTTTTTCTGCAAAAGCATTCGTCATCGGTTTCAGAACGAGACATGAGGACAAGGAACGTAGGGCGGCGGAAGAGTTATGATTATGCGACTCCCGTTGAGCGGGTATCGAGACTTCAGCCCCAATACCGAGTTAATAACTCAATGACCATGCTTAGACAGGGAAATATTAATCCACACTGTTAATTTCCTATGATTAATCTGCGAGCGGAACATTTATGGCCCCAGAGAAAGATTTTGCGTTCGAATTTTGGCACTCTTTAGCCATGAGAAATGAGGGAAGTAAAGGAACAAATGGGCTTTTATGGCAGATTGGGCAAAAAGAGCAGAGCTTTGAGGATGAAGTAAAATTTTGGGGAGTAAATCCTCCTTGAATGGAGCCAATTAATGATGGCAGTTATTGGGGAAAAGATGCCATGCAGAAGTGTATTGTTGAGGTCATTTTAGTTTTAAGGAGACTTAAAGTGATTCTTGTGTTATTTTTAATGCTCCGGCGCATCTGTGAATTTCAGGTTTATCACAGCTAAGCGCAATGAGAAAAAGTTACTTTTAACGTGCTCTCTGGGAGTTTCAGAAAATAACACTACAAGCCTTGTTTGTTTGGTTTTTTTTTTTTTTGCGGGCTCAGTTGTGACTATTTCCTTTCCATTTGCATAATTTCTCCTGCTTGTCAAACGATTAAAATGACAAAATTTAATGAAATCATGTTTTCCTTTATGCTTGCCCCCGAGTGCGCTGAGCTCCGGCCTTGCGCTTGCTACAAGTGAGCCGTTTTTATTGAGGCATGAGACTTGAGTAAATACAATTTCTCCCCCATTTGTTTTGTTGTTGTTTTTTTTTCCTCCCCCATGTGGAATAATTTGCACTGCTCCATTTTACATCCCTGCAGCAACACAAGTAATGAACAGAATAACAGGAGAAGCAATTGAGAAGCTGGTGTGCTCTTTAATTGGACCCTGTGTCTGCTTTTGGGGGGTTCAGTTGAAAGACCTGTTTGAATATGTGGTATTGAAAAAAAGAAAGGAAAAAAACAAAACAAAACACTGTATAAATTTGCAAGTTCAGGTACTATAGCGAGGAGCAGACGCTCGTTTTTCCCATGCTCACAGAGCCAATTTCACAAAGTTCTCACACTTGACGGAAATTGTACCTACCAATTAGCAATTCTATTTCGAAACTGTACGTTTTTCATTTGAAATAATGAAGAACACAATTTGTCTATTAGGCTGGTTAGCAGCTCATGCTATTTTTTTTAAGCTTTTGTGCAAGTGATTGCTTTGCAAAAGAACAATTTCATGCATTTCGCTGCAAATGTTCAGCTTTCTAATTCAATTTTCTGTCTCCTCTAATTCACTTACCATGTATCTATTAAGTGCACTGCCTCGAACAGAACAGTATGTACTCATTTGCCTATTTAAATGAGAAATATGAGCCTTTCATTTTCATTCCTAATAACCCTAAGATTTATTGGCTGCGTTTTAGAAGCTCGGCTCCAGCCGCGTGCCCTTCAGAGACCGCTACTCATAGCCACACTCCGCTTTATACACCCGACTCAGACAAGAAGTTGATTCCTCTGTCTCCAGACTCTTATTTTCTGTTTAAAGGCAGCACTCCACTCCAGGTGAACTGAACCTTTCATGACAGTTTGTTCCGTTTCTCTCATTGATCCCGAATCTCTCCTCGAATCTAGGACACAGAGATCATCAACACAGCCGTGCTGACCG
Organism: Synodontis membranacea; assembly: GCA_025674565.1. Taxonomy (NCBI): domain Eukaryota; kingdom Metazoa; phylum Chordata; class Actinopteri; order Siluriformes; family Mochokidae; genus Synodontis; species Synodontis membranacea. The sequence goes on along the minus strand of JAOVYU010000036.1, from coordinate 12,331,290 downwards.
GCAGGACCGTCGCCATCCCTGTCAAAGTTGTCTCCATAGAACTGAGTGGGATGGTCACCGACATCTCCTCGTTCGTGGAGTGCAAGTCGTCCAACGAAGACATCATCAAGGTATTCCCTAACCGTTACCTCCAAGAGTATCAAAGGTGCATCCCTCAAGATTCAGCTGTTTGATAGCCAAGTTAAAATACTAAGAACAAATAATGTTTAGCTCATACTGATTTATAAGAACGGTCAATGTCTAATCGATGCCCTGCTTTTCTTTGTAATGAGCTCTCATGAGATTTTCAGCTGACCATCTCTATTACATACATTTCTATGAAGGTGTTTTATCCAAAACATTACCTTACCTGACTCTGTAAGTGGCAAAAGCATTTCTTCTCGATTTGTTACATAAAGCCGACCCTTAAACTCAGCACTCGCGCTTCATACAGATTGCGTTTACGTAGCTGTCCGAGGGGAATGTCAATGATTCTGCTCAACTACTTACATTTTTTAATGTTTTTCATTATGAATTTGTTTTGGAAGGTCACAGTAAAACTAGCTGGCTGAATTCCGACATATTTTTTTTTTCCCAAAGGAAAGCTTCAGGGAATGTTTATAAAAGGAAAAACATGAACCAGACAACAGTTTACCTAACGGGTTTTCGCAGCCACATTATACACGTTGAAGACACTCATAGCTGGAAGATTTTTATCCTCATGTGCTATCTTTTTAGAAAGGTTCTTTTAACTAATTTGAGGAAGAAAAAAAAAAAACTTTACATTGAAAACATGACCATACCGCAGCGCAAAAATCTGGCCAGAATAATCTTACCGCCCATGTTTAGAGCTTTTAAACGAAAACCTGTTCACTAAGTATCGCCACTGGCCATGACACTCTGTTTTTATTATACTATACATATTACTGTGCTATCACTCAGAGCTTTCCATCTCCTTTAGGCATGTACAAGCTTTCCAATTCCGCTCTTGCATTTTATTTCTCCTCTACAGACTACGTGTCGATTCCTAGTCCCTTTTTTTTTTAACCATCGTAAACTCAACATCATAGCCATAGACTGTGATAAAGAACATAAATGCATTTTCAATTATCGTTTATTGCGGCTTTTTATACGTCCCATGAAAGTTGCTGTCCGTTTCATTGGTGCAGTTTCTTTTCTTTGGAAAAGACCGTTAACATAGCGACCTCTTCTGATATTGGTGGATTTGCACTGCGTGAGAGCGAGATGAGTCCATGCGTCAAAGGCAAACAGAGGCTGTGAGCTGCCGTGAAACGTGTTGAAGATTTAGAGACCACTAGCTGGCGGCTTATCGAGTGGGTTTGCTTGACTGGGCCGACTACTTTGGAGGCTAATTTGAAATGAGCCGTTCACAGTGTGACTTACGGACACCCTGACGGATCGATGAAACGGGCCATTCGGAAGAAAAAGTAGCGAAACTCCTCAAGGAAGAGAAAAGGAATCGAAAAAAAAATCTACAAGAAAGCGAAAAGGTTAGAGGCCCAGGTGACACCTTTGCAGTGACTGTATTCACTGAATGAAGAACTGATTTTGTCACTTCAGAGTTTTTGGGCTTTTTCAGCTCGTACTTTCAGACCTGGAGAGCTGCTAATGCAGAAACTGTCACGTCTCACCATGTCTCATGCTTTAAAATGAATTCAGGTGTTTCTTTACTTTTACGCACATAAGCGCAAAGGGACTTGGATAGCGACTCAGTTACCCGGTTTCATTTAGTCTTCATTGAATCATTAGCATTTGATTCAGAAATACTATTTTTGGAAAGATGAACAATTCAGTGAATTGAACTTCTATAAGATTTACTGGGCTTGTACGATATAACATCAATTTATTGACAATTAACCATTCTGGCTAGCCATTGGATTAGGGCAAAAGAAATGGCGCCCTATAAAAGAGCTTGTCTGTGAATCGTTAGCCAATGGGTGGCAGTGGCTGAGCTGCATTACTATAAGATTTAGCTCAGTCCGTGTTTAAGGAAGCACTCTTTCACTGTTTAGTTGTCATTTTCAGCCCTCTCTCGTCTTCTGCTTGCCTTTTATGGAATTTTGTGGGTGTTGCCAATTTACACATTTTGTAAATGTGTCGTCATTTACACACAACTTGAGCTCCTTGAGCTATTCTTATCCCACAGTTCCGCCAATTTTGTATGCCAAAGATATTTGAAAGAAAAACTGGTGCAGTTGGGTCTTGTCTTCAAAAGCAGGAATCTATGAACAGTGCTTCTCCCAAGACTAATAACAATGGCTATCTGATGACCACAAGTGGTCAGCTGAGCCATACAACATACCACACACGAAAGATACACCACACTAACAGCATGCTGTATCCTAACACCTCTCCAAAAACATACAACGCTCATGGCATTAGCATTGTTGTGATTAATACCGTAGCAGTTCCAGCACTGTAGGTAAGTGCTTCCAGATTCAAACACACACTGCTTTTGTACACTCGGTCTTGGGATCAATGTCAAAATCATCATCCACTACTTTCCTTAATTGCTAGCACCATCATTTCGTGCGCCAGTGCCATTAACCCACATTAAACCGTTAGCCCACTCTATTACTCCACAAATGTGCTGTCAATTTAAATACTCATCAGTGATCCATTGCATATGGATCACTTATTACCAATGAATAGCCCAGGAGAGCAGCTTAAAAAAGGACCTTGTGTGGATGTAAAAGTAACTAATAAATGGGTTCAGGAGACAACTCTGTCCACTGCTTCCCACCACAGTGTTGGTGTCCTCATAATGAGTATGATCAGAGATGATGTCCGTTGATGCAAGCTGGTAGGTGAATTTGCTATATTATATTACCGCTACGTGTGAATAGACCAGTAACCCATCCAGGGTGTATTCCCACCATGTGCACATTGTTCCGGGGATAGGCTTGGGATCTATCCTAATCCTCACCAAGATAAAGCCTTTAACAGAAAACAATAATGATTATCTACGATTTTTGCTCAGAAAGAAAATACATTCAGCGGGTTCTAATTCTATTCCGATATTCCAACAGGAATGTAAATAAAGTTAGCTAGTTAGTGAAACTTGCTGGTCAGTCCATGCTATGAAGTTTGAGTTGAGAAAGTAACATTCGTTTCTAATCCTGTTTGATCCTGAGCTACTGTCTGTGTGGAGTTTTTGCAGTGTCCTCCCCATGTCCAAATGGCTTTCTTCCTTTTCCTCTGGTTTCATCGCACATACCAAATATGCAAAGATTAGCAACTCCAAATTGCCCCTATATGTGAAGGAGTGGAGTGGTGCAGTGGTTAGCACCGTCTCGTCACACGAAGAAAGTTCGGGGTTCGAACCTTCCAGTCACCTGGAGCCTTTCTTTGTGGAGTTTGCATGTTCTCCATGAGAATGGGTGGGTTTCCTTTGGGCATTCTGGTTTCCTCCCACAGCCCAAAGGCATGCAAATTACAGTAGTTTAACTGGCTACCCTAAATTGCCTATGGATGATGGATGAGTGGTTGGATGGATGTGAAGGAGTGTGTGAAACCCTGAGATGGACTGGTGTCCCATCCAGGGTGTATTCCCACCGTCTCCAATGTTCCTGGGCAAGGCTATAGCACCACAAGTGCATCAACAGTTGGTCCCAGTGCATTAACCGATCAAAGGGCCCAGAATTCCTACTGTTGCCCCTGTCGTTTTGTATTTATAGTTAGGATTACTGAGGAGGTGGTCTGGTTGTTGTGAATACTTAATAAATGATGCAGGATAAATCTCATGACCTTCGAAGACCAAGTCTCATGGCCCCCATCAGGATGAGATAACCTCCTGATTACAGCAGCAGTTGCTCAATACCTCCAAATAAATCATAGATGTATCCTAAAGCAAAAATCTGTCTTTATATTACATTAAGTAATGTATTATTAAAGGTCAGTGTGCGTTTAAGGAGCCGTGAGTGGAATCGAAGGACTGGCTTAGAAAAACAGTTTGTTTCTGCCTGATAAGTTTCTGAAGTAAGGAAAGGTCGAACAAATTCCATGATGTGGTAATGGCGTTTTTGTTTTGTCATTTTTAGCTGAAGTACTTTGTGTTGTTACACGTATAAGGTTTGAAACGGTAATCACTTGCTGGAAAAATCTAATGCATCTAATACAGCTGGCGTGGAATAAGTGCTGTTATTTGGTGCAGGGGCTCATGTAGAGGCATACAGAACGAAAAACAGGAAGTGCACAGTGAAGGGGAAAAAAAACAGAATGAAAGAATGAAGAAGAAAGAAAGAAAGCAAGCTCGGCTGCACTAACGTTACAGGCTCATAGGGTAGGGTATTGCTGTGGGCGACATCTGACCAAAAATAAAAAAATAATAAATAAATAAGATTTGAGCCTTAAATGAAACATGAAACCTCATTTTGTAGCAAACAGTTCGATGCAAAAATACATTAAATTGTGATGGAAATCTTCGTATCAAGTAGTCATAAATTAATTCCATTGGTGCATGAGTTCAGATTTTTATGAATTTGTGGCAAAGAAGAATGCAAAGAAGAAACAGTGCTCTGAGCTTTCATATTGTATTGACTTCACATTCTTCCCGTCTTCCCTCCCAGGTGTCCATGAGCTGCGATTACGTGTACGTGAATGGTAAGGAGACACGAGGTTCCATGAACGCACGTGTGATCTTCAGTTACGAGCACCTGAGCGCCCCCCTGGAGCTCACCGTGTGGGTGCCCAAGCTGCCTCTAAACCTCCAGCTCTCCGATAACAGCCTTAGCTTTATCAAGGGATGGAGGGTTCCAATCCTGCCTGACCGCAGGTAAGATATGGCTTTATCCAAACCAAGGTGCGTGTGTGGCCGAGCCGAATGTGCAGATCAGTCCACGGTGTCATGAATTGCACCTTGACTCATGAGGTGGATGGGGACATTCTGTAGTTCCTAATCTTGATATTGGCACAGAACACGGATTTTAATTGTAAAATAATTTCCAGTATACAAGAGTACAAGTGTAAACGAGCGCGGTATCACAAAGACACCCGATAACAGGATCAGGATCGATGCGTCACT
>JAOVYU010000036.1:12312439-12326167 GCA_025674565.1 Synodontis membranacea | reverse complement strand
GTATACAAGAGTACAAGTGTAAACGAGCGCGGTATCACAAAGACACCCGATAACAGGATCAGGATCGATGCGTCACTCCTTTTATCCAGCGCTTCCTTCAGTTATTCAGTTCAAGTGTCAGGAAGAAAAACAGTGGTGTTTGAGTATCGTTAGTGTATGAGAACTTATTTTACCTCGCTAGTGGTAGTCTCTCTCTCTCTCAGGGGTATCTTTTTTAAATGTTGCATATTTAGTGGAATTTAAGGAAGATTGCACAGGATAACGTCCAAAAAGTTTCCAAAGAGGTTTCAGTAATTGGACGGTTTCTTCAGTAATTGGATTTTTGGATCTCTGCTTCGACACAATAGATTTGCAGTGAGACCAAGATTATGTGGTTTAATGTCATGCTTAATTTAAGGGTATTTTAGGTCTATATTGGGTGAACCATGTACTTTCACAGAACATTAATGCACAATAATGCCATTTCACGGGCTCGAAAGTAATTATTCAAACTGATATAATCCTACATATACAGTAATTGTCACATTTAGCGGAAGTCTGACAAGGTGACCAGACACGGGGCACGACCAGATATTGAGTGTGTTTCCTGGTGATGCTTCAAATATAAAGCAGCTCCTGCTTGTTTTTGCAGCCCTATCCTCATTCTAACTCACTGGTAAAGGTCTCATCTGTCCAGAACACTTTGTTTTAGCTAACCTGACCTTTGTGTTCTTAGCGCTTACCTGGAGTTTGATGCTTTGTTTTTCCTTGAAATAGCATTGTGCTCTTCTATTTATGGTAATCCTTGATTCAGGATGGAAAGGTTTCTGTAGATGTTTGCCTACAGTAAGTGTCCGTTCATCTACGAGTGTAGATAAGGGGTGAGAATCCTTAGACCCCTTACGAGTCGGTGTGATTGATATTCGTGGTGGCATGATATGATGTCCATCTTCACTCCTTCGGCTATATCGATTTACGTCCACATAGTACACTTAGTAGTCTAAATGTTCGTTTCACCACTCAGTTGGGCCAGGCTTGTGGCCAAAAGTACAATCTGAGAAGTACTCACCCTTGAGATCTCCTCACCTCTCCAAAACCTAGCTTGTTTTTGTGGAAAGGGGATACTTTGCCTTTTCACAGTTTTTAATTAGCTCCAAATTTTAAGGTCTTCACAGTTGACTTCTATCTTCCAACATTAATCGCTGGCGGGCAGAAAGGGAAGCATCAACTTTCAATTGATGCCTTTCAGAATGGGGACTGGAGCTTTTCAGTTCTGTACACATGAGCTGTGAGGGAGAATTACTTCCCGCTTAATTGAAATCTTTCAGATGGGCCATTTAGATGGAAATGTGATCTGATTTGATGATACTAATCCAATTCCACAGTAAGTTTTAACGTAGATCACCAAAAGCTTTAAAGAAAGTCTTGTCTGTGTTCTGTGTCTAATGCATTACTGTATTGTTTGTATTTCCTGTAGATTTAGCGAATGAGATTTTACTGTGACTAGGCCTTTAATAAAGTCTGGCGTGAAGAATGTTAAACTCAAACTGTTAAGGTAGTCAAGGGAGGAATTGATGTTCTGATCCATCCATTGATTTCCATTATGCTGACTCTTTCTTGACCCCAACTATCTAGGCAACATGCAAACAGGAGGGGAGACGTGGCAGGAACCTTTTCAAGGACTGAAATAGTGTTGCTTCTGCCAGAATACACCTAGAATATACTGTGTTAAGAATTGCCAATAGGCAAAGGTCATTATAACTGACCATCTAAAAAAAATACAGATGTCTATCCTTTTGTCTTGCAGCCATCTAGACCTTATTGAGTTATAACTGAAACTTCTTGGTGGAAATAAACTCTGTAGCTTACAGTAGGTCTAGCTGTGGGTGTAGTCACCCTTCACAGAGCTGCCTTACATTTTTTCCAGCAGAACCTCAATGGGGGCGGATCAATTGCTAGTTGTTTTCTACCTTATCACTCTCTTGATTTTCAGTCTTTACCTGCTGAAGCTGTTTGCGTATTGTGAAGTGGATCTGCTTTACATTCCCCCCAGCTACTCATAATGATTGGGCTGAACATGCTTTGCCATTCAACAATGACCTCTTGTCTTTGATACAAGTTTTTGCTGTCAAAAGCAGGCTGGGAAGACAGCTAGCTCCTGTTCATCTCTCACACTGACAGACAGGTCTAGTTTGTACATTTAAGGGTGGGGGGGGCAGTCTCACATATGTGTGACTATAGGCAGAATCTAATGTCCATATTTATTTGGCTTTTGATGCTTGCTGTCCAGGACACATTTGGATTCATGTAAAAAAAATAAAAAAATCAACTAAAACAATTGTTCCTCTCCCATGCAGGTCAGCTCGTGATAGTGATGATGACGATGAGGATGAAAGGAAGGTGAGCCGTGGCTGCACGCTGCAGTACCAACGAGCCCAGGTAAAAGTTCTCACCCAGTTCCACACGACCTCCAGCGAGGGCACCAACCAGGTGATCACCATGCTGGGGCCCGACTGGCAGGTGGATGTCACGGACCTGGTGCAGGACTCACTCAAAGTTGTGGATCCCCGTGTGGCGGAGTTAGTGGATCACACCGTGTTGGTGGCCCTGGAGCAGGGATCTACCGTACTGAAGGTAAGGTTCAGGGTGGCGTTTGAGCGTGGTGTAGCCAACCAAGATATTTATCTACTGAAACCATGTTCAGGTCATTGATGTCATTTTGTGGTTGTTACTTGTTTGGGAGAGACCACAAATTGGTAGTCACCTGGCTTCTGAGTGACTTACTTGGCGAGTAGAATAGGAAGACAAGAATGAAGGAGGAATTTGTATGCATCACGGAACAGGGTTCCAAGTATCCAGTCACTTTGCAGTCACTTTAGTTTATTAACGCATTGTTAAAACTCTTAAGTACAATGACGGTCATGGACCATGGGTTCATGTATGCTAATTAGACTTGTAATGTTTCCTGAGTTCCAGGTTTGTTATTGATCTGTGGAGGAACAATGACTGATGTAAACTCTTAGAATCAAGAATGGCCAACCTTCTAGCTTGGGGAAACAGTACCTTTTTCAATTTTTTTTTCAAATTCCAGTAGAATCGATTGGTTATAGACAGCTCCCAAGTCCCAACATTGGTCAGTGACTGGGTCCTTGTAGTGTTCTAATCCTTATCTAAAGCTAAAGCATGACTCAGATCCTTGATCAGATGTGTTAGAACACAGGCGCTCTCCAGGAAATATGCTAGACTAATGTGATGTCACGAGATACGACAGTAAACAGTCAGTCTAATCTACAAAGCCCAATTATGATCACCCTGCTGCATCACATAGCCCCCGTGTGTCTAATTCTGCTTAGACGTTGCAGTCCGGGTCTATGTCATTGAAGTTACCTTGGTCTCTTATTCAACGTGGCATTTCAGTCACGGATAAAAAAAAAAAAAAATGACTCGGTGAATAAACAAATGTCATGTCAGAGGTGATCTTACTATCTTTGTGTCCTTGCTTCTCACCCAATCCAGTCTCTTAACTCTTAACAGGGCTAATTTCCTCAGCACATTCAGGGACTATGAAATATTTGAGTAGGAGAAAATGGGCGACAACGAATCTTTTCATTTGATTCAGTATCTGCTATGACTCCAAGGTCAGCATGATTAGCTCTTTGTTCAGCTTCATCTTCCCAGTGCCTTTGTCATCGGAGGTTAAATTCAGTGAAATAATCCCAAAGTAGTACTTGTCTGTTCTCGTCTGATAGAACTACTGTAGTACTATATTCATTCCACAGTGCATGATGAGGACATCTTGGGCCATAAAATTCATTGACATTGTGGCACATCATTGCTCATTTTGTGTTTGGGAGGTTAAGCATTTGATTTTGTGTGTGTGTGTGTGTGTGTGTGTGTGTGTGTGTGTGTGTGTATAAAGAGAGAGCTGAGAATGAGTAGATGACATAACTCTGGTTATATTATATTTTGTTTTTTTTTCCACTCCATCTTTTGTATTCAAGCCATCTCACACACACAAAAAAAAAAAAAGTTGGCTAATTATAGAAGGAAAGGAGTTGTTAATAATTAAAGTACAGTACAGAAATGGCCTTTTGGAAATCACGATAGCTGAATGATAGCTGAAAGGAATTTGTCACAGGTTCAAAACGGGATCTAATTATAAATTATTTTCCGGATATTTAGGAGACTTGAATCTTTGAATGATTTGTACGTAAAAGAACGGTCTTTTGTTCATTATCCTTTCATCTGTGAATCTTTGAATCATTGTACATTCACTTTACAATCTTTGAATCGTTCTTTCATTTTGGAATCTTTGAATTGACGTCCTTTTACTTACGACGCTTTGATTCGTTATTATTTAATCTCTGAATCTCTGTATGTCAACTTCAGAATATTTAAGTCATTCTTTTCCTTTTGGAATCTTTGAATCGGTTTCGTTTTGAATCTGTGAATCATTGCGTTGGCCTCTTTTCCGTTTGTTCAATTTACTAAAGTTGCACAGTAACCCCTAAGTGCACTATTCATCACAGGAAATGCATATTTTAATGCAGTTGTTAGGAGGAAACCTAAGTGAATCAATATTGCATTGTTTAGAAATGTATTACATTTAATGGGCTCAAGCAGCTATATAAATAGTTCGCATGCTCTGCGTTTTAGAATGGATTACTTGAACTCTAGCAAATTAATTGGTAAGCCGTGTAAACCAACTGCCGTAATTAATTTTGTGGAAAATTGGTTAGCATCCTTTTTTTTTTTAAGTCTCTGAAAGCTCTTCAAGTACACAGCACATTGGCTGTTAAAATGCAGACATCAAACACAGGTGTTGCAGCCAGCACAAGAAACTAATTGCAAGCTTTCTGAATCTAAAACAAATGAGCTATACTGGCAGGCGTTACCTCTCTCTCTCCCTCTCTCTCTCTCTCTCTCTCTCTCACACACACACACACACACACACACACACTCATTCATCCTAGAAGTCCCTTGGCTTTGAAACATGCCCCCCAACTTGTAAGGGAAAAAGAAAACTACATTCAGGAAACTGATTGGTTTAATTATGTACTCCTCAACTTCCACTATTCCTCCAGGCACAAATAAAAAAAAAAAAAAAGCATGGTCTGGTTAGTGAACTGTAAAGGACTGTTCCGGGACATTACTGTATCTGACAAATGTACGCCTTCGCACAGACCTGGACACATTAGACTGCGCTTCAGTACATCACAGGATGATGCAGATAGAACAGTGCAGTCCGCTCTGAGGAACGAGTGCGTGTCCGAGCCTCTCCTGCCCTGGCCGAACAGTGCATCCTAACAGATGTGAGCTTCTAATGAGGCTTCATGTACAAAATGCATAAAGCCATGTCGCTGCTCTTGGAAACCTTTCATTTTGAGAGCATTTTTTTTTTTTTTTAAAAAAAGAGAGATGAAATAACAGCGCACTGCCAAATGCACGCCGCAGAGGCTGGAGATTTTCAAGTACTATTAAAAGCCATTACGGGCTTTCAGGGCTAAATGGGCAAGAACCGCTGCGCTGCCCGCTTGGTCGCTCGTTAAATCCGTCCACCTCCGAAGCCAATGTGATTGAGCCCATTATCCAGTCCATTATTGGCACTAATATTACGCTTTGGGGTTTTTTTTTTGTTTTTTTGTTTTTTTTCGGGTTCAACCACGAGTGAAAATAATGACAAAATCAGCTAACTTCATTGATAATGTTATTTTGTAGACGTAGTTTTGGAAAAGCTGAGGATAATCTTTTTTTGTTATGACTATTAAAGTTATGACTTTTTTTTTTTTTTTTACGTTTATCACTTAAACTGGAGGGACAAACCCCCTTAAACCCCCCCCCCCTTCCCTTCCACATTTGTATAATACCGTTTATTTGTACAAGCAATATATGTACAGTTTCACTTTTTCAGGTTTGGGTTTCTTTGGAAAGTCATTTTATTGGTTGATTAATTTAATTCTTGGCAGAAAATTAGAGTTTTTCTTAATTTCTTTCTGTGCGTTCTTACTTCAGCTGGTGAATCAGCTGCCTTCAATAAGTCAGAGGTTTGCTCACAGTCTCCTCCTACAAAGAATTCCTGCATTGAATGATACAGCTCATCATATGCTCTGTATTCTATTCTCTTAAATAATCTAAGCGAACAAGCGGACACAAAAAACACAGCATAACGTTTCTTCTTGAATTTCGTCTGCGTGCAAGCATATTCTGGAAGTGAACTGAGGTGCCACAAATAGATAAAACAAATAAATAAATAAATAATCACCCTGCTTTTTTTTTTTTTTTTCTTTTTCTTTTGATCCACCTACTAAATATTGGGATTTTGCAGTCACTCTCATCCTTCCTAATATTTACCCTTTCCTGTTCTTACAACACAAAATCCCAGTTCGCAACAGATTTTGGTAAAATCTACAGCGTGTCTCCTTGATTTCTCAGCCCTGTTATACACATAAAAATCATACATTGTTTTTTTTTCCCCAGGTTGAATCCCCACTGGCTGTGGAGGCTGTGTTGGGCGAGGCGCGGTTTTCTGTACTGGATGATAAAGTTTCCATAACAGATCTGCACGTCCACGCCATTTCCGGACTCAGCCTGAGCCTCCAGCCCAGTCCAGGAAACAGTCACACCATGGTGGCAAAGGCAACAGGGATACAGACGCTCTCTGCTCTTAAACAGGTACATCCAAGTTTGCAGTGTCCTGCAAAACAGGCCATGCATTCAGAATGTCCTTAAGTATCAGCTTATAATTAGTCAACGATTCTCACCCATTTAATATCTGTTAGGGTCCTCACTAGGGAAATACCTTCTGCCTAATTTTGATAAACAGATATTTGGTTAACCTTTGGAAGAGGAATGGGGAGGGGGGGTCCTTGTGGCATAATCAAGTGTTATTCCCCTGCAGTTAAACATTGAGCGAAGGCTCTGTTCACATTCAAACTGTGCAGAAGAACTTGAGACCTCTGTTAGATTTAAACATTGCCTGATACCTGAAGTTGCAAAATGTTTTTTTGGGTGATATACAAGTGTTATATTTTTATGAAAAACAAAGACTGATAGTCACTGGTGAGAAAAGTATACAGTTCCTTGGGCCAATACTTGGTAGAACAACCTTTGGGTGTAATTTTAGCTACAAGTCTTCTTGTATATATACATCTCTATCATGTTTGCAGTTCTGGATCCTGAGACTGTAGTTTTTGCCAATTCAGAATTCTCCTTCTAAAGTTTTGTCACCGATCGGATTAAGGTCTGGGCTTTCTAAAGTCATTCTAAACCTTTCACGTTCTTAGTTTTGAACCACTCCAGTCGATCCAGTTTTGGCAGAATGCTTAAAGTCCTTGTCCTCCATCCATCCATCCATCCATCCATCTACCCAGCCTTTCTGCTGCTTCCATAAGGGGTTGCCACCGCGCATCATTGTCTGCATGTTTGATTTGGCACAGGTTTTACGCTGAATGCCCTTTCTGATGCAACCCTCCCCAGTTTATCTGGGCTTGGGACCAGCACTAGGACAGCGCTCGTGAAACCCCAGCTGCTGGTGTTTTCTGTTTGAGTGCCCAGCCATGATGACTATGGAATTACCATGATTCAAACTTGCATTCTGTGGCCTATAGGGCGAGCACTTTCCCCGTTATACCACTCGGGGGCTAGATTAAGGTCCTTGACCTAATTGAAAGTTAATGAGACTGGCTTCGATTTTCTTTTGGATTGCTCCTTATTTGGCTATCCAGCATTTCTACAACATGATGCTCCCACCACCATGCTTCGCTGTAGGAATGGCATATTGAGGTTGATAACAGTTCTGGGTGTCCACCACACATATTAACTGACTTTTTGTTGTGCACAATGCATATCCAAACTGTGATTTATTATTCAAAAACTGACACCTCAAACACAAATGCTCACATAGACCCTTAATTCTAAAGCAAACGAGTGGATTCGTGAGGTCAAATACGTATACAGTACAAATGTCTGTAAACCAAGTGATTCATGATCCAGTCTAGTAACTGATTTCAAAATGTCAAAAAGGATATAGTTGTTAATTTAGTAGTTTAATAGAAAATCTATAAACCATCATCATGTTTCTGTTTTCTCGTTATTTGTATAGGCCAGTTTGTGCCTGTTTGCTTCTGCTTGTGTGCCATCACAATTTTAACCCCATTCTATTTGAATTATATTAATGAATCCTGAAAATGAGCTAATACTCTGGATTTAGAAAGACTTTACATTGCCTCTATTAAGACCAATTAGTCGAGACTGTGTACTTTTGGACATCCCTGCTCATAACCCTGTAAATATGTAAGCATGTTTTCAAAAGCTTTACCTTTCAATGGCTGTGATATTCCTAAAAAAGGAATAAGAGATGAATATTGTCGGGGGGAAAAGTCAGGATGAATGTGCTGGAAAAGTTAACCAGTTTAATAATTAAAGCTATTTTTTTCAAACACTGTCAAGGGAAGCTATATTCCCCCTTCAGGCTTCTTCATTTTATTGCACAGAGAAAAAAATAGGTGTCGAGCACACATCTTAGATATGAATCTTTAAAAAGATTTTTTTTAAACACTGTTAAGAGAGCTTTATCTCTATTATAACATTAATATTCATTAATATACACATCAATACTCCAGCTTGTTTGCCCCCTCTAATATTTGTGTGATCTGAATCCGATCAACACAGCCATGTGGTGACAAATGAATCCTCGACCAGGCTCCACTGGCCAATTAGCTCTAGCTTGCTCTACCAGCCTGGGCCCCATTGGTGCAATAAAGGCTTGTTTGACATTCAGATGAATTCAGATCTCACCCAGCATCACTGGTCCTAATGAGACGGCATCCTGCTTAATGAGAAGCCAAAGAACATGCTACCACGTCTGTTCCTTCCCTCATCAGGGAGCACTGTACATTTGCTTTGTGATCCTTCCCATTCTTTAATTGAGGCCTGTATTTTGGAGCAACAGCCAGTAAACGCCACCATGCTAATTTGTCCAACATCTTGGGCATGTTCCACTGTTCCAACACACATTTTGTTCATCTTTTTCCTTCTTCCTTTTTTGCTGTTCTGTTCTCTGCATGCAACAAAAAAGCATCTTATGATGGTTAGCCACTCGTGAATTGAAGGCTAATTGCTGCCACCCCAAACACACACACAGCTTGTCCACCCATGGATTTAATAAGTGTAATGCAGGGGGTCATAAATGCTCATACCATAAAAGCCTGCAATTGCTGTCCTTTGTTCTGGTCACTTGGCTCTCAGAGGAGAAGCTTTGCTAAAAACCATCGTTGTCGTTCCGCTGCCTGGGAAAGTTTGCCCTAAAGCGCTCTCATACATCTGCCATCCATGATAAATGAACAAAGCTGTGGCAGGTTAAGAACTGTCCTCATTCGTGCCTTTACTTTGTCCCCTGTACTAATCCTGTGAATCCTATATGATAATTTTGTTTCGAGCTCATACTCTACCATAGGGATATAATCAAATACCAATAGATTATTTGGAATGAACAGGTAATGCGCCGTAAACAGATACAAATAAGAGGTGCAGTATTCATTTTTGTATCTGGAAACGTTCGGAAATAGATCAAATTAAATTTGTTCGAAATATGACAGGCAGGTTAAAAAAAAAAAAAAAAAAAAAGGCACATCACTTGTTGCACATCACTTCTTGTGAACCTGAAGCTGAGGAACTGTCAAAACTAGAATTCATACACCCTACTGACATTTTTACCTCTTGAGTTTTGCCCCAGTGTTCTGGGGGCATAGTGGTTGGGTACGTATATACGTAAAAAAAAAAAAAATAAAATAAAATGAATCGCAAGAAAGAACCGACGGGGGGACAGGGGGAACGCTCTCCATTGGCCCAGTTCAGGTTTAAATCCAAACACACATACAGATATTTGGAGCACTAAAAAGATATGGATAATGGAATCCATCAAAGCTCTGTGCTCGTCTGCCTGACTGGTATGTTCAAATAATTAATTGTTGTATCATATGGACATAAAACCAAACCAAAGTTCTTTTCCACACATAGCTACGATTACTCACTTTGCTTGGAGAAAGAGCAGCCTTTATTCCACAGCTATGTACTCCCAAAGTGAAAATCCTAGGTTCTTCAGAAAAGCACATCTGCTTCAGTGTTTTAGATGAACCATGCACGTCAAAGACCATCTTCTTACTGACAAGTGATTCTGACTGTGACAAGGGCAAAATCTCAGAACAACCCTGACACTAGTGACACAGTCAAAGACTTTTAAGCACACAGTGTGTAACCAGGCGAGTATACTTTGCTCCTCATATGTTTGTGACGAGGGTTGGAGGAGGCTGGAGTCGGCAAAGAAAAAAAAACCCACTTTGCCACAGCTGGTGAAAAAAAAGCATTGTGTCATAATAGGTTTTCCTTTTCCTGACTTTCATCAAGCATGGAGTGCTGTCATTTTAGCTGCAAAGTGGAAGCAAAGGAAGTCTCTGTTAAATTCCAGCTTGTTCCATGTGTGACATGAACGCAAGGCTTGCGTCAGTGTCATTTCACTTTAGTCAATGTTCCTGACAGATACGTTTCGAAAGCTCTCTGTGTCAGCTAACTGCACCACGAGTACAGATGACGGCAGGGTAGCATTGAGGTTAACGTTCTGTAGTTACAACAAAGGCTTGTTACAAGGAGGAGACACCAGCGGTGATGCTTTGCCAATACTAATCAAGTGAATGCAAAGCTTATATGATAATGCTTAATTAAACCTCAAGGACAAACAAATGAGTTCAAAGGCAGTGTCATGCCTGAGATACAAAACAAGTAGAGCTTATAAGATTGGCCTTTTTTTCAGTTTAGAAAGGCTTTAGTAATGTTATGGGTATCTGTTATATAATAAAAATGTTTTTTTTTTTTTTTTTTTTTAAATGACTGAAAATGATTGATGTACTGTATGTCGTCTGTCATTTTGGTAACAACCTTTACACTTTTTGAGTAGGAGCTCTGCATTTGAAGATCGAAGTTTGCTAGTACAAATTGCGTGTTTTACAAGTTTTTTGGAACAGGTGATCAAATATAGCAATGAATTTGTGCAGGTCAACCTGTATAATGTTTTTTGATTTCGTTTTATACCCACTGAAACAAAGAAATAACATGGTACTGCTTACTGACCTAACGGGGGCAGTTTCACTGAAGTATGGCATGGTACTTCAGGGGAATGCTAATGTCATAACTTATTCCTATTTTCCTTTCTTTATTTTTTTGTTTAGGAAGCCAGCCTCTCCATTTGGGCCTACTTCAGTGACAACACAGCGGCCCCTCTAAGCATATATGACCCCAAGGATTACAACCTTAACGCCTCCACACTGAATGACAAGGTGGCCTCAGTTTCCCTGGAGACTCAGCAAAGGTGGCCGGTCATTGTTGCTGAGGGGGAGGGATCCGGGGAGTTACGTGTGGAAATGACTATATGCGAAGCCTGCCAGAAGACCAAACGAAAGAGCGTTATTGCTTCTTCTCCAGTTTACGTGAAGGTGCGCTTTGGGCCTGACGAGGACTCTGAAGAAGATGATGGAGAGGTGGAGTTGGAAACTAAGGTGCCACTCAACACAAGGAGACCAATCGTAGATCCAAACATGGGTGGTACTGGATACGAGCCTGCAAGCGTGCCGATTGACTATACCAACTTCCCCACTATCAGTAACCAGGACAGGCCAACTGTGGAGGAAGCGGCTGAGGACGAGTTTACCCACTCTCCTCGCAGCATGACTGACTTGGAGATTGGCATGTATGCCCTATTGGGCGTTTTCTGCCTGGCCATTCTGGTCTTCTTGATCAACTGCATTGTGTTTGTCCTGAAATACCGCCACAAGCGAATCCCACCCGAAGGCCAAGCCAACATGGACCACTCCCACCACTGGGTGTTCCTAGGAAATGGGCAGCCGTTACAAGCTCAGAGAGACCTTTCACCCCAGACAGCAGAAAGTCCAAGTAATCCTTTAGAAGGGCCACAGACTTGCTGCCACGGAGATCACCACAGCAGTGGCAGCTCTCAGACAAGCGTGCAAAGCCAAGTGCATGGGCGAGGAGATGGCAGCTCGGGCGGCTCCACCAAGGAGCACGGCGAAGATGCAAGTTCTCCTACGTCCAAGCGCAAGCGAGTCAAATTCACCACCTTCACAACACTTCCTGCTGACGAGCTGCCCTACAACTCGATTCCCATCGCCGATGACGATGATATCCAGTGGGTGTGTCAGGACATGGGGTTCCAGGACCCGGAAGAACTGCACGACTACATGCGCAGGATAAAAGAAATAGCCTAATGGAGACTTTGGGACTTCTTAAACAAACCTTTCCTGTCTAATCTTCTCTTTCCCCCACCTCACTCTTAAGACTTTATCTTTTCACACGAATGGAGAATGTGACTAAAGACCTCCTGTCCTGTTTCTCTGGGGTGATACTTTGCACAGTGCTCTTGCTCTTTTAAACGTTCACACATTTTTGGGACTGTTGCTTAAAACAGTGGTTGGAAAGCCAAATACGGGACTAAGTGATCTTTTAATCACTAGCACAAGTGGCTTTAGAGTGTATGCCATCCTTTTTGGATGGAGAGGACGTACAATCTCAAAGGAAAACACACAGACTTTTGAGTTTTGAGCAGTGGTGTCAAAATGGATTCTTCAAGTGCTCCATCACTCCGGTTAGGAGAAGGTATGGGTCACCCTGCTGTGGACAGGATATTTCTCAGAGGAATGCCGCACTGTGTCCGTAGTTTTTTGTTTAGTTTTTTTTTTTTTTTTTTTTTGGTTCTCTTTTTCCAAACACCCGAGTATTCTTCTCCAACAAAGAGGCCTTTGTAGTGCAGATTTCCATTTTACTCAGAGAAAGGTGTTCGAGAGGGGTCGTCCTCGTGCCATCATTGGCAATCTAACATTCATTAAATATAAAAGACAGTACAGCATTTGGGCTAATATTGACAAATATTGTCTCTCTTTCCCATTTTTAAACATCATCTTTGTGCCATGACATTTTTTTTATTATTTGTTTCACGTATGTAGCATTTTCTACATCATACTACGTCCATTTGGCATGACACCTCTGCTTCACTCATTCCTGGTAAAGTCAGATGCCTTATTAAACCAATTTCAATCACCACAACCTTTTGTGTTGACACCATGTTTGTTTACATCCCGAAGGGTCAATGCGAAACAGTTAGCTACCCAGACTCCTCTGTGTAATTGAAACAGATATTAGCAGAGGTCAAGGGAGCCGCTTTGTATGTTATGACATTAAAATATCTTCATATCTCCAAGCATTTGTATGCATGAAAGGAGAGTTTGAGACAGCCAGCTGTTATCCCCCCCAGATTTGTAAATGTGTGTCTTGTGATGATAATTATCTAATCATACATACATAAAGAACAGTACACAACGTATAATGTTGCAACATGCTTTACACGCATGCAGTTCCAGACAGTTTGCCTCTTGTGTACATACCATATCTTTGTCTACTTACGCTCATCATTTATTCATTTTCATGTTTCAGTTCGAGAGAGAGAGAGAGAGAGAGGGGGGAGGGATAGATACAGAGGTGCTGAAATCTACAGGTCAGCCTTAGCATTCACTTAATATTTGCTTAAAGGACAAGCTAATTCACTGAAGGGGAAAGGAAGCAGGACATGAGAGACTGGTAGCTTTTACTTTGGCTTCAGCCTACTTTATCTATGTGAACTTCAGCAAGTCATGATTTCTTAATCCAGCAACAACCAAGAGAGCGGGGGGGGGGGGGGGGGGGGGG
>JAOVYU010000036.1:12297526-12312339 GCA_025674565.1 Synodontis membranacea | reverse complement strand
AACCAAGAGAGCGGGGGGGGGGGGGGGGTATGGGGGTTTCTGTTTACAAGGAGCCATCTCACATGCCAACATACAGTATACTACGCTTTTCCTTGCTTCTCTCAGCTTTCTAGTATTTTCCTCTTAGCCAGCTTGGCACCTCTGTAGCTGTCAGATTTGTCAGTCCATTCAATCTCAGTCATTTTCTTTTTTTTTCTTTTTTTTTTTAACCCATTATAGGCGACACTTTCCCAAGGAAAAAACAAAAGAAAGCTACTTGAGCTCATGCAGGAATCTGTGCTGTAGATTAATAAAATTGTGATGCTTATTTGTTTGCAAAGTTGTTTACTCTTATTTATAGCAGTTGTTTGTTCGTATTGATTTTTTTTTTTTATTAAAATAAGACTGGAAGTGATGCATTATTATGTTTGCCATTTTTACACTAGTCAATCCCATTTGCTGGTAAAAGACGCAAAGTTACACCTTGTTTTCTACAAGGTTCATGTCTTATTTTCTTATTATTTCTTTAGTTATTTACATATTTGCAACTTTATTGATACACTGATTATATAGACACTGTAGTTTATACACTTTATAGCGCACATTAAACTCGGTGTATGCACTGAAACTGCTATTTACTAGTGTAGAATTGTCTTTGTTCGA
Source organism: Synodontis membranacea (assembly GCA_025674565.1). Lineage (NCBI taxonomy): Eukaryota > Metazoa > Chordata > Actinopteri > Siluriformes > Mochokidae > Synodontis > Synodontis membranacea. The sequence goes on along the minus strand of JAOVYU010000036.1, from coordinate 12,311,697 downwards.
GGGTAATAGTTCAAGGGATTATGATTTGGACACGTTTCAGACATTCATTCACAAACATGTTCATTGTGTCTTGCTCATGTATACACCCATTAAGAACTGTAACACGACTAAATGTATGTCATTTTGTTTATTTGTTGCATTGATCCTGGCTAAACAGTGATCTTTTGCAATCAAGCTCAGAATAACAGAGGACCTAACACTGACCCCTGCATCACCTCCTAAACTACATTTACAGCAACTGCAGTCTTCAAGGTTTATATAAAAACATTTTTCCTGGAGTTAATGGAATTTCATTAAGTTATGGAAATGAAACAGGAAAACAGGTCAACCTGTATATTTTTTTCTTTATATTTTTCCAAATAACACAGTCTTTCGATTTCAAGGCTTTACCCATTATATTGAGCCTGTATCTAGAATTTGATTTCCTTCCCAAAGTAATTCACACCTACAACAATGGTGGCTCAGGATGAACGTAAAATCAAAAGAAGTGACATGTCCATTGTATTACTAAGGTCAACCAATAGGGGTAAATGCTTAACAAAAGTACCGGCAAGTTTCTAGTAGCAGCTCAGACACACCTTTTTTTCCCCCCTTTGGCGTTTATTTCGTATCTTCATTGTCATGAAAGAATGTTTCCAACATTTCATATTGTTTCCTTCATGTATACGGATGTGCAAAAGGTTTGCCGTTATGAAACCAGTGCTTGTTTTTAAAGGAGGTGCTACTCGGTCTTTGCCGTGACCTCATCACCTGATGTGGATTTGTACGTTAAGCTCGACTCTAAGGGAACCTGCTTAAGCACGGAAACGGCAGTGCTGTGTTGCCTCACACTTAATGTACAGAGCACTGTTACGACTTGCTGTATTTTCCTGGACTACAAAAAAAAAAAAGAAAAAAAAAAAAATCAAACCGCATTGTATTCCCCAATTATATGTAAGTACTTACGAAAATACAATACAGAGAAACCTTTGTGTTTGGTCTCTTTATTGCTCATCATTCATGTGATGTCATTGCTATGCCATAATGTTCACATTTTCAGAGATGTGGTGCTACAGGGTAAAAATAAATAAATAAATTTAAAAAAAAAAGGCAGTTTAATATACATACTGTACAATGAAACAGCATTACAAGGGCACTATAACTTTCCATTTTTTGCTCAGGGTTTAAGGTGCTGTAATTAAGTATGGTTTCACTTATATATGTGACCCAATGCAGACCAGCCAGCCTTTATGTGTTTTGCATTTGAACCTTAGAGTACACTGCTACACCTTACTGCTTGAAAACATGATCAAACATGAACCTGTAGGTGTTTTGAACTCTTTGGACCCCCTGGAACCGACATCTAGGGTAAATTTTCCCCACTTGAAAAACACAGCAACTTCAAGTTCAAGTACGATATATGGAGAATGTATTGAGTTATTTGTTGTGCAATAAAATCCAGCAATGTATGTTTAACTTCACTAACTATATGACTAACATCAGTTTGCTATATTTATTATGGATGCTGATGAAATGTTTCACCCAAAAATGGTTAAAAAAAAACCCCAAATTTTTTAAAAAGGCACTTTATCAGCTGAAAGTGAAAAAAGATGATCACACTTCAATAAGGTCTAAGGCAATGTAAGCCATCAAACATCTTGTATATTAAAGGGGCGAGCTCATCATGGAGTGATGAGTGATGACATTGGTGCGGAATTTTTAATTTTTTTTATTACCATAACCGTGAAATATCAATGGCATTGAAAATGGTGACTCCTTGCGTAGCGCACAGGCTTCTGGGAAGGCTGAGCCGGCCCCTTTAACGAAACCAAAACCTTAAGTCAGTTAAATACATTTCCTACCAAATAAGCACTTTTTTCCCCTACATATCCCCTGAAAAAGCGAACCCATGAGTCACATATAGCTGAAAAAGGAAGCCACTCTGCTACAGAATGATCAGAGGTGACAGAGCCACAATTACACTGTATATCTGAGGACAATTTTATGAAAAAAGGAAAAGCCTGATGCGTAGGATGCATTCAAATCAACAAGCTTTTTTTCACCACATACAGCAAGCAATATAGTTTATTTAAAAGAACCTTTTCTTATTTCCCTTTGCATTGCAGAATTGACTTCTCACATAGCAGATGAACATGGAGGATTTGACCTAAAGTGAACCCCAGTGATAGCTTTTACTTCAGCAAGTAAATCACTTGATGCTCTGATTTGCCTTAAGCTTTAGGATCATGAGGAAGGGTGCTCCTCATGAATTTGCATTAGTTTTGTAGATGAATCTCTTGTACAAGTCAGTAGGTGGCACTCCCCCCCCCCCCACCCCCCATTCCAGCATGTGTGTTTATGCAGTCTCCGCTCTTTCCACTCCCCATGGTGCAACATCAGCTCTCTGGGGAGAAAACCAGCATGTAAACATCTGTGCAACTGTGTATGCTACGGGATGCAGGCAAAACACACATACGCACACTTGATTTCTCCCTAGAGATGTAGGAATTTATCTTCTGTCATTAAGGCTGCATTATAAATCACACGGCAGTTCCCTGGGCTGGGGAAAAAAAACAACAATGAATTGTTCAAGTCTAGTGCCAGAGTATGCCATTGCAAACCTTCTGAGTGGGTCAAGTCTAACCGAATAGATAGTTAGATAGTTAATAGTCTAACAGAAAGGCCAAGACAGAAAAACAAAGACTTCCTTCAATCGTTAAAAAAGTTTGAAAAGAAATTGGTATAATTAATTACAGCTTGGTTTTAAAGACGCGTTACATGTTACATTCATTTGTTCTGCATGATGTGCAAGCTATTTTTTTCATTTAAAAGACACAATCCTGTATTTACATGGTGTTAGAAAGTGACTTCATAAAAATAGCACTTGATCCAGCACATTCGTAGGTTAGTTGTATACCCAATCTAATAAAGCCACAATATTTACAAGATCATAAACTTGTACTGTGCAAGTATTATGCTTTGAAGTCACTAGTTGCAGTCACTTCAGTGTTTTTTTTTTTTTTTTTTTTTTTTTTTTTTTTAAATTCAGTGCACTCTCCTATAAATAAAAAACATGGATTGAAGGGTATGCTGACTGAGCACCCCTTTCCTGTGCTTACATTAAATTCATAACTTTCATCGGAATTTTATACACATGCGTAACTCTCGGACAGCATTAGACTGTAGTTACTACTGAGTTTTATCTAATTAACAAAATTCAGTTCAGATTTCAGTATTACACCTTCACTGTGTGTGCTTAACTCAACTCTGAATAATTTTGTGACAAATAACTGAATCTTTAGCTGGGACTTTATGGAGTTAATTGTGTATGGAGGCTTTTTAACGTTGGCGAGAAAGGGGCGTTCATTAGAAATGAGTTATAACATTCTGAAAAGCTAATAGCGTGGTAGGAAGCAGAATTAAAATGGATGTTTTCAGAGAGGGGGAGAGCAAGAGGGAGAGAGATTTAATGAATAGTATAATTGACTGAAATGGCGTGTTCCAAGTGACTGTCATGTTAAAACTCTGATCAGAAAATACTGAATAGTCACAAACCTTAAAGGCAAATTGCACTGAAGCACAAAAAAGTAAAAAAAAAATAAATAAATAAATAGAATAAAATAAATACAGAACTGTTAGATAGGACAGATCATGTTTGTTAACGTGTCCAGGATTTATTAATATTAAGGGTCACGTGTGACACAATCATCTGGGTATATGTGCATAATTAAAGACGAACAGTCAACAAAATGTTAATTAAATGCTGGAAAAGCGCTGGCAGAAAGGCTGCTCTCTCTTCTGTATAAAACTCAAATGCATGCAAGTGCACCGTGTCCATTTCTATACTGTCTGACGTGTGAAAACAGCTCGTCGTCTATTTTCTTTTGCTTTTTCTTCAAAGAGCATTTCAATAGGCTTTGTAAAATATCCTTATACCACATTCAGGTTTGTCCTTTTTTCTCAAAAGAGACTAAAAGAGAAGAGCAGACGAGCTCAGAAAGCAGGACGAAAAAGAACAACCCTTGATTTTAATCACAGAAAAGAAAAAAGAAAAAAAAAAGAAGACAAGTTATGTTTCAGATACATTAAATTACAAAAGTATATTATTGAATGTACATTTTAAACACACTTTGCACAGTTAGGGAGTACCACGAGAAAACAGCATTGTGAGCCTTTTGGATCATTGAATATGATTGGTCGGATGGTGCCGATTCATTTTCTAGCTCTCCAACAGCAGCTCTGACAATAATTCAGATCTCATTGTTTATGCTAACAGGCTCATCCTAATACGTCATCATTTGTATAGCAACTCGTTCGTGTTCACGTAACCTAAGGCTAACAGTAATAAATGGTGAAGGTTTCAATTAGACATTTATGGAAGGAGTCTCCAGTGTTAGTCCCTTGTCTTCAGAGCTTAGTGCTTTCTCATTAACATGACATTTTTTTTTTGTCTTATTATAACTGCAAGAGAAAGAAAAAAGCTGAATGGAAAGACTGTTTATAGCTGCAATAACGCAAGTGATAACAATAGCTAATGCACCACAACAATAAATATAACTATAAAAGGATAAAAAAATAATAATTTAGCACATTACTGTAGTACAAGAGGAGCAAAGAACATTGCTGGAAATTACAGTAACTTCCTGTTGGGCGTTATACCACCCTAAAATTGATCTTATAACAGGACACCCCAAAGTGGTTTATTACTTGCTTTACTTTGGCTGAATGTCTGCTCTGCTGTTGCAAAATGTGACTAGCAGATATATACAGGCAATTCAGCCGCTACACTTTATTTTCCTTAAGAGCAATGATTTGTAACCGAGCACCTGTAGTGAACTTATTTAATTAAGCCCAACCTCTGGCATTTACATATTGCGCATTTAACTGCTCAGGAAATGGCATTATTGGCAAGGAGGAACGAAGACGTCAGGAAAGAAATTGGTGCTAGGAGACAGTGATGAAGGGCTTGCCAGATACGCCCGCATATCTCCACATAATTGAGGTGCGTACGTGGCTGCGGTGATGGATATAGCTGTTTGTCTTCCTCTGAGCTGAGAGAACAGCAAATCGCTTTAAAGATGATTGAGGGTCATTTGTTAGAAAACAGAAAAAAAAAAGAAAGAAGAAAAGAAAAAACAGAAAGGAAAAGCCTGTTCATTCAAAAGAGGCAATAACTTTTGAATGACCTTCCGCTGGGAGGGCAATGTGTACAGCATAACCCTGGTTCAATTGCCAGGTTTATATGAAGCGATTCAAAGCTCATTTTTGTTTGAACTGGTGAGTCCAGAGGCGGCGTGGCTGTTTGCTCCTGTTACTCCAGAAGCAGTGTTTGGGTAGTTTAATCATCCACGAGGTGCTGAGAAGTGTTGTGGAGGCACAATATTTATTTAAAAAAAAAAAAAAAAAAAAAAAAAAAAAGGCAAGGACACTTTCTATGAAGATCATATGCACACACTTACCATCCACTTATTAGGAACAACTGAATATCTGCACGTTCATGCAATAATCTAATCAGCCAATCATGTGGCAGCACAATGCAAAAAAATATAAAAAAATCATGCAGATACAGGTCAACAGCTTCGGTTAATGTGCACATCAGACATCAGAGTATAGAAAAAGTGTGATCTCTGTGACTAATCATGGCATGCGGTTAATGCCAGTTGTTCTGGTTTGAGTATTTCCTAAACTGCTGATCTCCAGGGATTCTTCCACAAACAACAGTCTCTAGAGTTTACCTCAAACTGAACAACTGAAGACTGGAAAAAGACCACTGGACAGATAATAATTATAAACACGTTCATTAATTTTCAGTAACAGCTTTATCTTAGACACTGTTTCAATTCAGTTTAGACCCTTATTCAGTTCTGTTCACTTCAACCAAAGTCACCCTTCGGTTGAACGCAGTCCACTTCTAAATTATATGCATTACACCCTTTCATGCATTCATACTTGATTTAATTCAGTCAATTAATCAGTTCTGTTTGGTTCATCATCAGACGTTTTCCATTCAACTCAATTCACTCCCTGATTCAAATCAATTCACACTGTGATTCAGTTCCATTTAATTCCGTTCGTTTCACTCTCCAATTCAATTTTCAATTCGATTCCATTTAATTAAATTCATTTCACTGTTCAATTCAATTTTCAATTCTGTTTAATTCTGAATTCAGTTCATTTGTAGAACATTTTTAACATTAGAAAAATAGTTTTATGGAAATCTGATTCTATACTTTTTTTTTTTTTTGGAAGAAACTGGAAAGTGGCATTTACTTCATTGCAAGGAAACCAAGATGAAGAGGAAAATGCTGACGGAGACGGAGACACAGATGGAGACGATGCTGACCAGGAGCCAGAAGTAAACAGTAGAGTAGTATAACAATAAACAGCTCAAGCTGTAGGTCCTGTGAGACAGTCCACATCACAAAGTTAAAAATATATGAACCATGACCTTCACGGATAGTACGAGTTTCAGAAAGTTTGCTCCCTTGGACAGCTTTTTTGCTCCGAATCTTTATTGGCACCCACTGTGGTTTATCAAAGGCCATTGACAGATACCACCTTGAGTCTATTCTTTCTTCATCAGCATGCAGTGGAGCCACATTCGCTTGGTGCACAATGCTAATCAGGTCCGCATGACAGCTTCACTGATGACTGTGGTCATCTATCAAAGTGTCTGACTGATGCCTTGCCTTGGGTGAAAACAGATGAGTTTGCAGTCTCCGATTTATTGGTGAAGCGATGTTTGACAGACTGTATTGACACGGTTCACACCATTGGATGCTGACGCTAAGTTAACCAGACAGCGTTTGAAACGCTCTGCTCGCAGTAACGTTCCTCCAATTAGAGATTGATTCATGCCCACCTCACGCACACACAAAACACAGGAGGGATATGATGCGACCTGACTTGAGTGTGATCAATGAACATGCATGGCACATAAATACAGATTGCGACTGCACAGCTCCTTAATTAGGATTTAGACCGCAGCACAGATGAATTATCTAAACTGATTGGTTAGATGATGTTACAGATGTTAAAGATGATGTTCTAATATGTTATCATTTATATACATTTGGATGTATATAACTGTATATAATGCAACTGTGGCTGGCATTTAGCTAGCTAGCATGACTATGCATTTTTAAAAATAGGGAATTTGCTACTTGTATTGACAGCCTGTAACATTGGCTTTAGACTAATTTAGAAAACCTGTGTGTCAATTCAACATAGCGGACAGGTCGAATTTGCTTTCCACATCTTTTATTTTATCACTGGCCTCCGAACAAACAATCGATTGCACAGTTGTCCAGAGATCGCAAGTTTGTATGTACCAGGGACGCTACAGCCATCTAGGTAGGAATCTAGACGACAATATTGGCTGTCTGGATGGGAAGGATGGCATCACTTATGCTTTCTCCTGTCAATCAGAGCAACAGTAACCAATCACAAGTGTCTGTCAGCTCGTGTATGTGAAAGTGGGCGGATAGCAATTTCATCCGAGTGTGTTGTACTGCTCAGCGATGCTGGTGGTTTGGGACAGTTACATTACCATATTGTTTAATTATAGAAAAAAGGGTGATTCAGTCTTTTATTGATTTGCATTCAGTAGAGCATGCATTTACAAAATGCAATTAATGATGTTTACAGTGCCTGTATATTATGATCCCTACTCCACAAACACTGGAGCCGGTATAATAATTGGTAATGGCCGATAGTGTTCATTTGTGAATTCGGTTTCACTTTAAATTCCAGGTTTGTGCTGGGAGATTTTCTAGTTAGGTCAACCTAATGAAAGCATTAGCTTGAAGCCCAAGTGATTTACCTAATGTCTGAACACCACTATGAAACAGAACATTTAAGAAAAAAAAACAAGCTTATCTTCTTATGTTGTATTCTTTGCACTGTTTAGGAAGAGCCTATACTTTGATCTCAGACACAGGGGAAATCGGACCTCATTAGGAGCTCTTCAAAATATTTAATCGCGAGTTCTGTGGAAAATGGCACGGCTTAAGGGCTCAGTGTGCAGCTCGGGGGCGGTCTGGCGGTTCATCTTGAGATGTGCTCGTTTCATTTAATTCACTTTGTTAAATTTACTAAATTCAAGTATGACTGATGCATTAACTTTCAGTCCGGGCAATCTTTCTGCTTTGATTGCTTCAAATGTGAAATGCTGAGGTAATTACACTGGTGGTCTGGACAAGAAATATAAAAGAAGGGGACCAATATGGCAATTTTGGAGGGGTAGGAATTTTTTTTAATCTTCACTGTGAGAAAGAAGAGAAGAAAAGTGTGGCGTTTGTGTCTTAAGCAATAAAGCACAAGGCGTGCTGTTATAGGAAAATAAATCAACCATGGAGTGCATTTACTGTTACATATTTTATTCCCCTTATACCCCAGCAATTTGCAATGACGGCAATGTTTATTCTTCTTCGTGAAAGTCACATCAGACTTTTTATCCATTTATAGTTACGTTGAATGTTGTGGGACGTCCACAAGCCAAGTTAGTTCCTGTTATCTTTAACATTAAAGCAGCTATAAGCAGTCTTTTCCTCACCTGCCTCTCCTCTTGCCAATTCTGGTGAAGTTAAGATAAAAATGCAATTTGTCATGTTAATGAGAAACTGCAAAGCGTAGGAACACCTCAGTCTTGAAGATTTTACCATGGTGGAAAAGTTACTGTCCGTTACAAAGTGCTGACACCCGAGACTCCTTCGACAAAAATTAAGTACATTTTTCTGTAAGGAAAACTTCACCAAGGCAAAGATAATTATAATAAATCCTCTAAAGTATGTGGTGTTATAGATACACTGTACATGTTGTCCTTAATCATCAAAGTATAATGTATGGAGAATTATTCCGGCCTGGTGCAGCTAATGGGGAGATTAAAACAAGCAATGCATACAAAACTCTCGGACCTTTTTATGGCGTTTGGGCTGTGAATAATGCAGGAGCTGTTTTTTTTTTTTTTATATATATACACAGACTGATCATGAGCCCACTGGTGCATCATTGCTCTACGCAAGCTACAGTTGATTAACCATTTTAATTATCCCTGCTCAGCGTGTGTACGTGTCCCTGAGGAAATGCGCCAGCCCTGAAACTACTTGTGCAAGCCATCAATTCCCCTGGAGATGATTACCGTCGTTCTAGGTTTGCTCTGAGTTGTCCCAGGACCCCGTCGACGTTCAGCGCAATTAAAAGTGCAGGCGCATCTGCTATCACCACGGTTGTCAACCCCATCAACAAACAGCAAACAACTGGACAGGCAAAAGGAGTTTACTTAATTTTCACAAAGCCAGGAAGCGAATGTGGTGCAGGATTTATTTCCTGCTCACTGTCCTGTCATTTATATTCTGGTATATTCACAAGTTAACATTTAAAAAGCACATTGCATGTTATTTGTATCTGATGGGAAGTGGGCTGCTTTAAATGCACGTCAATGTCAAAATACAATGGGACCAAATTTCTGTGGGTTTGTGCTACCATGCTGACATTGAGCACCCTGGTGCAGAATACAAATGCAAACCCAGTTTCAGCATGGGCTTGAACTGCAGAAATAGTTAAGGTAAATTGCTTACTTTGGGGGGGAAGCCTTCCCCCCAAAAACCCCACACATCAACAGTCTGGAATCATTCACTGCATTAATATTTTTGTGATGCAGCTACGTGGGCAGAGAGTGGGTTTTATATTCCTCTGTATTAGGCTGTATAACTCATGAAACCTACTGAAACTGTAATAACTCTGTCTGCTTCCCCTCTGCCATCCTACATCCCTACGGAGGTGTCATACACACAGCAGAAGCTGCAGAAAGACAGAAAGAATGAGAGAAAGAGAGCGCCAGCTAGACAGAGCTCCTCACTTTAAGCTTTGCCATGGGAAATTTGCAGAGACGTCCGGACAGGCTTGGCCAATCAAGGCGATATAATGTGGCATCTGTGTGAGTGAGATAGCAATACAAAGTCTACTGATGGCTTTAATGGCCATGATGGTATTATATCCAAATACAAATACATTATGAGAAGAGAGGGTGCTCTAAGCAGATACAAATACAAATTTTAATATAAGGGTTCTTTTTCCCCCATTTGCTTGAAACTAAAGGTGTGTGTCAATACTGGGATCCCAAGTAGCCAGATACAAGGATCCCAAGGACAACGAAAGATGATATTCATTAACAAGCATGCAGCATTCCTTCATTCATCCTTAGTAACTGCCTGGTCAGGGTCATGTCACTTTAAATTAGGCAACTAGCTAGGTTATACTTTGGGGAACAGAACCAGCTAAAATGTTTTTGTTCAGACATGCAAGTAAGTAGATGCCAAAAAAATTATAGGAACAACTACTACTATTATTTGAGAACAATTATGAACTGGAGTGATGTAGCTGACGACGAGGAACTGTCAGAGCAAGAATTCATACACCATTAAACATTTCAGGTTTAAATCCAAATATTTGAAATACTAAACAGATTCTGAAACATGCACAGACAGTGGCAGTGTGTTACACCTCTATCACCTATCTGGATGCACGGAGCTCTACTAGTATTGGCACCCTTCAGTTGGGCAAAAAGGATTTCTTGTCTAAAATAACCATGACACTCAACATGACACATTCATGTCACCCCTCCTTTGGACTGCTCACATGCCTACCACCTGGAAGAACGCAACAGAGCGTCCGTTACTTCCCCACAGGGTATTAGCCTCCTACCTAATGATCCATTTCATTTCAATTCACCATGATACCCTATATCTTTTACAAAATCCACACGTACACACAAGTGCTGTTCAGGACTATTAACCTTATATCACCAACACCACCGGAGACCCTGAGTGGGGCAACAGGGAAGGCGTTCGCCCTATCATTGGGAGACTGCAAGTCCGGATCCTGGTGATACCATAGCCAACATGGCCAGGTGTTCAAAGAGATGCTACAGCTGCTGGTGTTGCACAAGTCAATGTGCAATCCAAGTCGGTCCCAAGCCCGGATAAATTGGGACGGGTTAAATCAGGAAGTGCCTCTGGTGTAAAAACCTGTGCCAAATCGAATGTGCCGTGAAGAACACGATGAGAAGGATGACTTTAAAGCCTACTTGACTTAAATTCAAACATGATTTCCAGATTAGAATTCTTTCATTAAGTTTTCAACATTCATTCAAATCAACACAATTGTTTACAGGATGTAAAATATGTTTTGCAACTCTAATGAAATCCTGTGGTTTGACCTAAAGGGGACATCGATGTAACCAGACCACAGAATATAAGAGAGACATTAATCTTGCTAGGCATTGATTCACACCAATAACTGAAGTGTTACCACACTTATCCACAAAGGGCTTTGGTGGATGCAGGATTTCATTCCAATCAAGGAGCAGGAGCAACTCCTGATTCCACTGGTTTAATCAGTTGAACTTGGCTTTCAGTAGACTCAGGTGTGGCTTCTGCTACTTGTATGGAAGGAAATACTGCATCTACACCAGCATTTCTGGATAGGATTTGACACAACTGTGTTAAAGTATAGAAGTAAAACTTGCACTGCTTCACAAAACCTTATGTTAAAGTAAGTTCATAAAACTATACCGCATGCTCTATTATTAACGTAAGGCAAGGCATTACATCTAGAAATTTTGGCAACGGCAGTCATTTATCAGATTATTAGATAAATTGCTTCCATGCCAGAAAGTGTAGTAAAATATCAAACCTCCAGAGTAAAATGTCTATTTCACTGTTCACCTGCAACCAGCACATCATGTGAACCTTTAAGGCAGCGTAAGTGATTTTGGGAAACCTTGCAAGAGTAAGATTGATTGAAAATATCCGAGTAAAAAAATCACACCCCTTCCCTTTAGCCTTCCCTCCAAAGCCACTCCTCCAAACTTCCTGATTACTGCTGATGGATGAGTCCAAGAAAGAGAGTATGGGAAAAGGAGCATAGTGCTTCGTTGTCGTATCCAACTAACAAAATTCCCAACAGACGCCAACCATGGCGTCACATTTCAGGCCCTTCAACTCCTTCAGTTTTCGCCATTGTTGAAAAGTCAAACCAGTGTTCACTCTAGTGCTAATTATGTACTGGTTGAAAGGTATTACTTATTATATGCAAAGTTAGAATTATGAGCATGTCATGTTCAAGTGCTTTGTAGGAGTGAAAATGAAAAATAGCTCATGCAAGATTCCTTGCTTTTTTTTTCCTTGGGGAAATCCAATTTTGTTTCCGTAATATAGGTACATGCTAAACATCATTGTTCTATATCAATCTAAAAATAGTTCTATTGCTAAAAAATAAACAAGTATGTTCAAGTATGGTCACCCCAACTCAGAAGTTTGGGTATTAAAATTATTTGACAATGCCAATTTTTTTCTCTTTTTTTTTTATTGTCAGAGGACTTGATTTATTCATTACTTTCTTGATGTGAAGAGAGCTGGAACAAAAATAGAACAAAAATATTTCTGGGGAAAAAGAAAAAAAAAATAAATCACCTACCTTCCCTTTAATAACACCGAAGAAGTCTTTACGCTCCGAACACTGAAAACTCTTGTTTCCAGATATGTCAGTTTCCTTTAGAAACCTTATAAACCAAACAAAACAAAACTCCATAATGCATAAAATAAAAAAGGATTTCAGTCATGCTTATTTAATGAGACAAAGTCTCATTTGCATAAATATACATTTGAGACGCCAAACGTATGCTTGTGTGATCGACAGCTCAAAATAGCACTGTGTAAAAAAGTACGCATAGTCACTAATGTGTGAAATGCCGTTTCGCTAAATTAATTAAAGTGCACAGGAGGTGATTGATATTAATGTACGGATTAAAGTTCTCCTGACTGATTAAACATCTACAATTGCCAAATAAAACACAAAATTCATGTCAACACTCCTGAAAAATAATCCAGCCCCATTACAGCCAATCGTAGAGCTGAATAGCAGTAAAAAATTCCCCACAATTCTCCTTTTAAGGGAAGGTCTTTGGACCCTGCTTAGCTTTTGGGCTTGCAGAGAGTAGCTTGTACCCTAATTGCTTTTAATAGCAATCAATGCAGCAGTGACTTGCTGTATTGTCTTCTTGGCAGGCCCTACATTAAAGTTTAAAGCACGAGGGAAATAAATGAGTTGCCGTTTGTACGAGTGAGCCCACAGAGCAAATAAAAATCTCATCCACAATCAAAACAACTTCTGAGGGAGGAATGGATTCACTGCCAGACACATGCACTAGTCGGATGTACTAAAGATAATTTTCTAAAACATGAAACGTGCGTGTGTGTGTGTGTGTGTGCGGGCGAGATGCAGAGGGGTGTCTGTCAGCCACAGAGTATATTACAGACAAGTGAGGAAAGGTAAAGCAGTGCGAATAGGAAAATAGAGCACTGGTTAATAAATCCATCATATCTAAACAAATCAAGCTTCTTGGTCTGATGACTAAAAATTAATTTCACAATGATGGAGCATGGTTTTCATTCTGTAGTAAAACTTTGTGATAAATTGCTGCTAAATAACTCATTTTCACCTTCACGAATTTCTTAATTCTGATTAGTCTGAAAACGTATTCAACAGTGTATCTGACATTCATTTAAATCAGAGGTTTATACCAATACATTAATTCCAATGCTAATGTCTATAGGGACCTCTACAAACAAAACTTCACAACATGTAGTCTAGTAGATTAATAAGCAAAAAAAACAATGATAATTTGCACAGTAGATCATAATTGATATAGATGTTATTATTTCATCTCCAGAGTCAGCCTTTTATAACTGTAGGCAGTTTTTCCACCACAGGACAGAGGGGGTTGCGCGTTCTGGTTTATCTGGCTAATTAACTTCAGGAGAAAGAAGAACGAGAGGCTGATTAGGAAACGGCCGTTTATAGCCGTTATAACGCAAGCGAATTGTTATAGCTTACTAGAGGAATAAAACACTTGCCATTACTGGAAAACAAGCAACTTCAGAGAGGTAACAGTAACTCCACATTTTGTGTCAGGTTGCATCACGCACACACTACCCAGCCTTTGATTACTTGTCTACATCAGCAAACTTGCCCTGCTGTGTTTTATTCCGTACGCCTTACATGATTGATGGAAATGGATGCCTACTAGCTTTTGACATTTCTGAAGCAGACACAGATGGTTTGATGGGCAGGAATGAAAAATGAAAAAGACGCTTCCTACATGCAGTGGGGCTCCACTTGAAGGGTACAGC
>JAOVYU010000036.1:12280413-12294433 GCA_025674565.1 Synodontis membranacea | reverse complement strand
TATTTAGAAGGTCGTAAACAGGTTTTCTATGCTCCAACTATGCGGAAATACTACTTTGCTGAAATTCAGTTATCGCGGTAGAGTCTGGAACAGATTAACCGCGATAAACGAGGGTTTACTGTACTGTTTATGTGAGTCGTCTTCTTTTGGCTGCTCCCTTCTTGGGGTCGCCACAGCAGATCGTCCACCATTCACATGTCAATTTGGCAAGTTTTTCCAAGTGGATGCCTTTCCTGAAGCAACCCTCCCTATTTTATTAGACTTCATAAAATTACATCCCAGTGGCTGGGACCATTCACACTCACACCTATTTGCAATTTAGAAACCCCGGACCTTCTTGCTGTGAGGCAATAGTGCCAACCACTACAGCACGATTCCACCCCAATTATATTCTGAAACTTGACTTAACCAAGAATATAGTCAAAGCATAAATAAGTGCAACTTTATACATAAATCTGAATGCAGCTTTTGGACTTGTCACAAATTCTGAATAATGCCCAGTGTATGTATTACTAGAGCAAATCAATCAAAGAGTAATATTCTACAGGTTAAAACACAGACAGGCAAAATTTAAATAAAGGATGATCCTTGACCAAAAGTGAGAGAAACACACAAGCATCTAAACCAGACAAACGAGAACCAAGAGAATGTTTATGACAAAAACCTTTCACAAAAATGCAAGGCAAGACTTTGCAAGAAGATGGGCGCAAGTAGCCAAACTGATCAGATCTGAACACAAAACAGGTGAGCACAGTAGTGTAACAAAATCAAAAACAGGTCAAAACATCGGAACCACCAGGTGAAGGGATGAAGTCTTATATGAAATGCTTTTTCCTAATTTCCATGCTGTACATTTCTACTATAGCAGTCTGCAAATTACAAATAAATATTCTTAAACAGCTGAGGGTGCATGAACTATAACATAAGAGGTAAGAACTCTCAAAGCTGGGACATTCTACATTGCCAGTTCTCATGAACTCATTTGGAGAGTTCATTTGCTAAATATAATAACCCTTACTTTAATAATAACAATAATAATAATGCTTCTGTTTAAAATTGGGGGAAAAAATGGATGGCCAGTATGAGCTAGTGAGCAACATCAAAATATAATCATACAGTATGTGTGGTGCAATCTCAGGTAAAGACCTAATCCACCGTGGTCAGATAATTGTCCAATACAACACACTATACAAG
The DNA here is from genome assembly GCA_025674565.1 of Synodontis membranacea. NCBI lineage: Eukaryota > Metazoa > Chordata > Actinopteri > Siluriformes > Mochokidae > Synodontis > Synodontis membranacea. Next base: position 12,293,239 of record JAOVYU010000036.1, on the reverse strand, counting down.
CCTGACTCGTTACATTATACGGCAATTTGGGACAATATCAGGTTTCACTACTCCAGACTTACTCACCAGCAAATGTCCTCTGTATTCACCACTGGAATATAAACTTCTCTCAGCATGGATCTGGAGGTAGGACGGTGTCCAAACAACATTTTCTGGAGCCAGTGGACAAACTGTAGTTAGGCAGACATCATGAATTGCAGAGGATGATGCACCATGGAAGGAGAACAAAATGGAGCTACTGTTACAAGTTATGTCACCAAAAAAGATCTAATGTTTAAATGGGTTCATGATTGACATTAAACTGTCATAAATGGGTTTGATTGTCGTAAAACAGCCATGAATGGATTTTCGATTGTTGTGAAGCAAAACTAGCAGACTAGCGAATACGTACGTAATATTTCAGTCATAAAAAGATCAATCGGAACCGTAGAATTAAACAAAATCGATGACAAATGCAGCCAATAAGTAACCCTACTGAAGGCGTAAACTTTAACTGAATTATTTACCACAGTTTTTAAGAACAAAGGAAGAGGAGGAAAGGTAGATCGACAGAACTCACGAGTACGGGAAGTGCATTATTTGCACTTCATTACTGTTTCTACCCAAAAGTTCATTATTTTTCTTTATGTCAAGCAGACTACTCACATTCAAATCAACCCACAAAATCACCAACCAAAAAGAAAATAAATAAAACAGGCAAAGGTAAATTAAATAGGCAATAAGAACATGACAGAGCAACAAAACTCATCTAAAAAATGAAGCTGTGATGGATAGGAAAGTGGCAAAACTTGCTTGTTATATTATGCTATGCTAGCTTCTCTGTTTTCCTCCTCCTGTTCTGTTTTTTGCTGTTGTTGTTGTTGTTTTGCCTGCTTGTTTTCTTCAGCTGCTGGAAATGCATCTGAGCAAAAACTGCCATTTGTTTCTGAGTTTTGCACTCACAGTGAAGAGGTTCGTTACAACCCTCATTGCGAACACCTGATCCTGCCATTCAAACGCTCCTGGAGGCTTAATTAGCTCAATCAGGTGTGATTAATTGGGAGTTTGTAAATAATTAAGAACGGCTAAGTGTGAGAGACTGCTAGCAACAAAGGCTGTGAAGGATATTTTCCAATATATTGTAATACTTTAGGGTAAAAGAACCTCACTGCACAACAGTGGAATATTTTATCTTATTTTAATAAGTTGATTAAATCCTTAAATATATCTCAACAATCACTTAAATTGCTTTTATAATTTTGGTCTGTTCTCAGTATTAGTCAAAAAGGCAATTCAATATAAATCTAATTATTATTCTTTATTCATTTTTACTAATTACCTTCACCATCAAGTAATTAAATTTCCATTTGAAATGTCTCCTTTGGGCAGGTATTAATACGTGGGAGCTGCTTAAAGCCGGCCGGTTGAGAAAATGCCATCTTATTCAGCTCAACTTATTTAACTGTTATGTAACTTTTTTTTTCCCCCCACAGATCTTACCTAATGCACCTTTAAATCATCATCTTTATTCATAGAGACCATTTTTATGGCTGTGTTTTTTGATTTACTGCAATATTTTGCGCCGTGATTTAACATGTTTTCCGCAGGCAGAAATCTTAGGCAAGGTCGGAAAGCTACTGAAACACTTATGCATTGCTTTGGTGGAATATATTTATGTTTGTTTATTATGCTGAGTTTACTATTGGCAGATAAAGCTTTTAGTTGAATTCAGCTGCAGTCACAGTGATGTGTTTTCTCTGGAATGTCCGATTAACACTGACGGCTGGACAGGATGAATATGAGTTTTAATTAACTTTTGTTTTTGAAGTCTCCATGGGGGCGGAGACAGTAATTCCTTTTGCCTCACCTTTCTTCAAGGTTCTGGCTGATATGTTTTTCTGTTTTCATTTGATCTGATAGCCCATCCGTTTTTCCATTTGTAGCACACTCTGAAGACTTCAGGAGCCACTGCAGTGGAAAGTCGAGAAACCTCAGCTGTGCGTCTGAGTCTTCATTAAGTGCCGTAGGGTCACTCGGGTCATAAGCAGTTATGGGACCTTTCTGTTGTAAAGAGACAAGAGATTTCGTATTTATAGGGGCGCAATATATCAAAGGCGATTCAGGAGTTGTTGGTTGTAAACAATGTGGGAGGCTGGTCAAGGCAGAGCTTTAAAGGTTTTGAACTATATATAGGTATATATATGAGTCTAAACCTCAAATTTATGTTCAGTAAATAAACTTATTTCTTTAGCAGTCACGAATCTGCCATTATGCAGGAAAACAAGTATGTATTGAAACCCTTGGTGGGAAAGGGGTGGTGTGTTCGAAAAATAATGACAGGGTGGGTATATGGTGCCCAATGTGACGTGTAGTTACTAGTACAATGAAAAAATCAGCACTGTAGAAAAAATGCATATAACGCAGTTGTGCTGCTTGAACACCAGAGGTCCCAATCTCACTCATTTTCTATACCACTTATCCATCGTGGGTCACGGGGAGGCTGGAGCCAATCTAGCTGAGTACGGGCGAGAGGCGGGATACAACCTGGATAGGTCGCCAATCCATTGCGTGGCCAACACCGAGGCAAACAACCTTTCACATTCAAGCCTATGGGCAATTTAGAATAGTCTTGACTGCTGGAGGAAACCAGAGTACCCCGAGGAATCCCACACAAGGCACAGGGAGAACATGCATACTCCATAGAGGAAGGCAAACATGTCATCTGAGGATTGAACCCTGGACCTTCTTCCTGTGCTCACAAGAGAGAATGCTGGGCACATTATGATGTTCTTTTGTGCCAAGGCCACATGAGCTGTACTATGAAATCCCATAGCCCAATAGCTCCAGATTGAAATGAGCAACTCAGTATAGACTATACAATTCATGACCCTGTCGCAACAAGCTCTACCATAGCTTACAAACAACACCAACGGCCATGGAAATTGGCCATTTTAACTGACTTTGGAGCTGTATTTCTGCTACGGAGACCATTATGTTTCAATCATATTCACAAAGACATTTGATTCAATTGAATCTTTCAGTCAAAATTGTAGTTACTTTTACTGTCCCAAAGTTGATTACATTCCAATGACAGAATGGTGCAAAGTGCTTTATTCCTCTTATATGACAGAAATTCTGTAAATTTCAAATTACATTACAGAACGAACCATTGCTCTTCTTATATGCTTATAGTTACATTTAATGTTGATACACATTCTACAAAACACGTTAGCTTGTGTTATCACTAATGTTACAGCAGCTATAATTGTTATAATGTAAAGCTATCTTGTCATTCCCTCACCAGCATGTCCTTTTCTTGCTTGAGTATGTTAAGACAAGAAAATCACAGCTTGTCATGTTACCAAGCAACCAGAAAGCTGCCCTGGAGACTCCTTCTGTAAATGGTAAATAAACCTCTTCTTACATGTCACCCTATCAATGATCAGATGTTTTTCTTACAGAAAATGTCACCCCATCAATGAGTTTTTTTTTTTTGTTTTTTAAGCTATTACACTTAGATAATGTGGTCCATTCACTGTACCTTAAGTTGTTACTATAGAAACCATAACATACTTAATTCATTACAGCCAGGACTATTGTCAGAGCTGATGTTACAAAAAAATGATCAAAACAACAAAAAATCAGAATCAAGAACTTGCTCTTGTGGTTAGAGACAACCAACAGAAATTGGTCATAATATGTTTGTAAAAAAAAATAGACCTTACACAGAACCAATCCAATTTTTTCCAAACCAATACAGTTTATGTGCCAAAAACTATTGGCACCCCAGAAACAAATTGTCATTAGACTCTACTGGACTCTGCACACACGTGAATCTTATGAATCCAAATGATGATAAGCAAAAGGCTTTCAATGCAAAAGACTCCTGTGGTCTGAATTGATGAGAGAAACCTGCATGCACAAACCTACCGGATTATAAAAGGGCTTAAAGTGTTTTCCACAGAGGGGAGTCTAATATCCCTCTTCAAATGTCTCCAGCCTTTGTTAAACTTTATAGGAAGAGACTCGGGATTGTCGTTCAGTTGTATTTAAGCAAAAATATACAAGGTCATCATAGGTTTAAGCTCAAAATGTCCCCCATTGTGTGTGTTTTGCTTATTGTCATCAAGCGCGCCGATAATTCTGGAGCCGACTGTATTCCACCTGATGTGAATCAATTCAGTGACCCAGAACAGAACACGTTTGCACACCACATCTGTTAAAACATATAAAAAAAATCTGTGCCTGTGTTTTGACAAGATTAAGAGAGAATTAACAGAATGCTCTTTTTTTTTTTTTTTTTTTGGTTAAACATCACAAATCTGTCTGTAATTACACAATGCTTTATATATAGATTAGTAATGTCACTTCTGTTCTATTTTCTGTATGTAAACACTTTCTCTTGTTCTGCAAAATTTCATCCTGTTTTTCCAGTTAAGTCTGACAAATTACTGCATTCTGTTAGTATGAAAGTAGCAAAGGTGTTAAATGTGCTTATAAGTATTACAAAAGTTTAATAATAATAAAAAAAAATACAGGCTAAAGTTACACTAACTTAAATATCAGGCCAATTAAGGATTTTGGACATTGTACTCTTTTTCAGTTCCATTGCTCATCTCTATTAACAAATATTTACTCTGCGAAGGAAAACATGAAGAAAGAGTAGAAAGTAGAAAAAGAGTCACCATCTTATTATCTCCTGCCTGGTTCCTTAGCAGCCACCTCACAGCTCCAGGGTTCCCAGTTTGATCCTGGGCTCATGTCACTGACGTTCTCCACATGTTCATGTGAGCTTTCTCTGTTTTCTGGATTCTTTTCACCTCCCTAAAACATCAGCAGATGGATTAGACAGTAAATACACAGGAAAGGCAAGACGACAGGTTGACACTTTATAAAGGATGTCTCAATATATTAAAATAATAACTGAACAATTTTTTTTTTTTTTTTTTAATAGTAATTGATGACTGGTAGCTGAAGATTTGTCGCACTTTTCTGATTAAAGACCAAGTGTCATAAAAACTTGTCATGTTCACAAGTGTTACGTTTTACAGCTGGTGTTTTACACGTTGGGATGATGATAATCTACTACACAGCAATCAAATAAATGCTGTTTATTGGTGCTTGTTAAAGAATCGTATAAATGCCACATAAGTGACTTAAAGCTCCAGCAAGGAGGCGTAGCAGTGAGTTTACCGAGCATGAGGCTCATACAGTCGGCCTACATATGGTGTGTTTGTGAGACTGCAGTCATCTGTTATAGTTTTCTGGAAGCGTCTGTTGTTTGAGCTGGAAAAACTGGATCCACGTTCCATATTTCAGGCTCTTAGAAGAGACCATATGGTCCTGCACCTGGACAAGTCATACAATTTATTTGCGGCAAATACAAAAATTGCAATGTTTAAATCCAGGAACATGCACAGCATTATAAATCACCTTAAATTATTATTATTAATAATTTATTATCATTATTATTATTATTATTATTATACTCCTTGCTCTCATATCTCCGTAACATACGACCTGGCATAACCTGCTTCATTCAATCAACATTACTTTCTATGTAGGGGAGAGCGGGGTGAGTTGTCAACTGGGTACTTCGTCTCATAGCTCTAACACCAAAGATCCAGAGGTGTGTATTTATTTTCTATACTGGGGATCTGACAGTAGTTCCAGATGTAAAATAAATAACAGCTTTATATTAGTGCACTAGTTATCATATGTTATTATATCTACTCATATGGAACAACTCATATGGTTTATGTATGGCTTTTATGGCAAAAGTGCCACTTAATCTAAGGCTAATAACAACAACAACAACAAAAAAAAAAAACATATTCTGATGTGGTGACGCTGTGGTAACAAGGATTAAAAAGTAAAGCCAAAACGAGGCCCTCTAGTGGCTGGCTGAAGTACAATTTTAATGCCATCCATTCCCATGTAAGAGAATGAATACGAGCCAAACTTACGTTTCAAATAACCTAATCCACAAATTATTTTCAGATAATACTGTTCTGTCATTCTTTATAATCTGGGTCAACCTCGATCTATCCCGTTTGTGATAAATACATTTCATAGGAGTTATTTGATGATAATTAAAAGATGAGATGATTGACAGTTCTGGCATGGGCTGGTGAACAGCCAGAAATGACAGGCTAGCACGTTTCAAAAAAACCAGCGAATATCATCTGACATCTTTCCAAGATCCGTCAAGATTTAGTGTTCACAGCCTTGACAGTTCTGTAGCAAAGTCATGGTGTAAACTGGTCTAACAGACACAAAGCAGGAAATCTTTTACATTTTTTTCCCTCCCTATTACACATATATTTTTTGCACCAGCTAGATATCCTAATATTAATTTGGTTTGGATATTACACCTTTTCAAACATAATAAACAAACAAAACGAGTGGAGCATTAAAATGTGCACTTCCCCACATAACTTGCAAAGAGAGAGTAGCGATTATTGTTTTTCTCAAAAATGCGTTGTACTGGGAATAAATGTTGACTGCTGTTTGCTGCTTAGTAGAGTTTCAATTCAAAGCAGCACAATGGGAGTCAATGGTGCCATGGGCGTGCCCAACTTCCCCCACTCTCCCATACCACTGAAGGAATTATGTAGGATGGATAACAAAACAAAAGAATTCAATTGAATCTAAACTGTCACCTTCATATTACAGTTGATTTAGAACGACTGTCTTTGTGAAGAAACGCGTGATACGTTTGTTAGGTTGTTTGTATCAGCAGTGGTACGTACATCTTGCTTGAGCCTCCCAGGAAAAAAAAAAAAAAAAAATTAAAGTAATTTTCTTAAACCATTACTCAACCTGACAAAAGCCTGAGAAGCCAACTCCTTCTGGCAGATCAGCTCGGTGAGGAGAAGTCAAGTTGAAAGAGATTTTTTTTTCTCACCTAGAGAAAGAAGGGCAAAAATCATTTAAAGGAAAAAAAAAAAAATCAAAAGGGTGAATCAAAAGCAGGTGGGATTTTGTTGGCTCTGTGTATTATTTTCTTATACACTGGGAATGGAATGGCTTGTCTGGGCCATTTGATTGTACGGGCAGAGAGCTTTTCATAGGCCTTTCATGCTGAGCAAATGTTTATTTCTTCCTCATCTCTCATTTGGATGCACTGAAAATACCAAGTCATGAATAACAGAATGCTGGTTTGCTCTTGGAATAAAAGCGAGGCCATGTATGCGGATGTATAGGCATGGAGCATGTGGATGGCAGAGGCGGGCTCATTCTCTAAATATGATTTATAAATAGCTAAGTTGGTGCTGGGAGTTTGGCATTTAGATGCCATCTGTTCCAAATTTGGAGGCTAGACCTTATGCTTTACCATTTCACTGAATCTATTTGTTATTTCCGAGAGGACGACGGTTCATAAAAAAAAAAAAAAACAAGATCTGGTGATTCTCTTTGTTGTTTATTCGGGTTGATGTTCATATTCACAGGGCACAAATTAAAAAGACAAAAAATCATTTCCTCAAGTTGTGTCGCAGCTCCATAATTCTACACACACTTTTAGTTTCATTCAGCTAGCTATACGGTATTTTTTTCCTTTTTTTGTGAAAAATATACTTGCTCATATTCATCACTCATTACAACTACGCTCATAATTCTTTGCACGTTGCTCCTAGTAACTCTAATAATGCCTCGTAATACGCACAAAATGCTCTAACAGTGTAGTTTGCTCTAAGAAATTCCTTGGAAACCTAAAATAATTGGAGTCATGAGTCAATGTGCTGCCATGTGCTGTATTTATAATTAATAATGACCCGTGCATAATTATCACGCAAGTGTTGTATTTATTGCCAACATTACAAGCATTTAAAATGTCCAGGTCAAACATCAAAATGGGGAACACTGTAATATCAGTGGTATGGCTGTTGGTACCAGATGGTCTGGTTTGAGTATTTCAGAAACTGGTGAGCTCCTCGGATTTCACGCACAGCCTTCTAGAGACTACACTGACAAGTGTGATAAAAATAATAATAATTAAAAAAAAAAAAAAAAAACAGCATCCAGTGAGCAGCAGTTCTGCAAGCTTGTTGAACAGAGAGGTCAGAGGAGAATGGCCAGACTGTCTAAATGAGTAAATGAGTACCACTAACACATGTACGTCAAAATTTCAGTAACGTATTATTCTAATTCTTCAACATCTCGTTTGGTTACAAAGAATTCTATGAAACGAAGCATATTATGAATATGGATTTAAATAATAATCAAATAATCTTGATAGTTGATGGGGCAGGTGGTGGCCTAATGGTTAGGGAAGTGCCCCTATAACCGAAAGATTACAGGTTCGACTCCCACGACCAGCAAGGTACCGCCGCGGTACCCTGAGCAAGGTGCCGCCCCCAAGCACTGCTCCCTGGCCGCTGAAAATAGCTGCCCCCTGCTGTGTGTCATAAATGCTGTGTGGGTTAAATGCAGAGGACAAATTTATTTGTTGTGCTGTGGCGTGTCAATAATGACAATGAATCACTTTCGCTAAACATGACTTTCACTAAACATTCTACAGTGTTTTGCATTGCTTGCTGCGATAAAATGTGAAACAAAAAAGGGCTTATTTCGTTCATATAAAATAAGGCATGTACTATAGTGTAGCTATTATTGATCTGTGTTTAGTGGGAAACACAGACAACAGAATTGTTTGTGGTATGATCTATGTCCCATACTATAAAAAAAATAGATTGTTTTTTTTGTGTTCTTGTATCTGGCAGCCTTTTCACAAAGGTGCCAATAAAGGAAAGCTTTTTACATGTCACCTTTTTACAACATTTGACACACCGCCGGTAAGGCAGCAGTTATCAGAAAAGCCTTTGCATTTCTAAGAAAACGTCCAAGAAAGTATAGCATCGAAAAAAAGTGCTTTGAAACGTCTCAACATGCTACTTGGAAGTCGTACTTTACAGGGTGGGATCCTGATACACAGGCTGGCATATTGGAAGCAGCAAACAGATATGGACAGAATCCTCTAAATGTCACCATTAGCTCCTTTGATGGACAGATAAAAAAAAAATATCTATATATATATATATATATATATATATGAACCAAAATATCATCGGCTGTCCCATGCCTAGAAGCACATGAGCGCAGTAAGCATTTGGCTAATGGCCGGCCAGGCTTTGATGCCTTCAATGAGCATGAATTGTTTATAGAAATGGCTCGCAATGCCATCTCATCTCATCTCTGGCTTTGTGTCTGCATCTGTCCAGCCCGTGTATGTATTTGGACCTGGAGGGCTAGTACGAAACAAACAAACAAAAAAAAAACCCCAGATTGGATGAAGATGTTTCTTACTACATAGCGACACAAAACACAAACGCACATCACACAAGGAGGCTGCCTGATGGACCTGGATCATTAGAGCTATCATCATATCACAATATCATCAGCGGTGAAATGGAACAAGCAAAAGTCAGTAAATACATTACATTAATGATACACTGAAATGACAAATGTCACATCACGGTTACATTCTGAGTTCTGATTGGTCAGAAAGTGATGATTCATTTTCTATACCAGCAGTTCTGACAGTAATTCCAGCTCCACTGCAAATTGCAGGTTTCTATTAATCTGCTCATTTCTATAATAACCACTTACACAGGGAATTACATTTGAATTTCTGCTTCAATCCTCCATGACCTTGATTTACGCTCAGCATAGTTTCACATCTCATCATATCTGTGTTCTTTGTTCTATGTTTTTGACATATTTATTAACGAATCATTCCTTCGCCTATTCATTTCTATCTGTAAAACGCCTATATATGTTGATAACCATCTGATTTCTGATGCATGAATTATTAGGCTATGGATCCAAAGCCTAATATTAATATTTCACTAATAGCCAGAGGTTGCGTTCAAGAGCAAAACTAGATTTCCACTGAAGTACCACAGACCACTGAAGACGCAGACAGAACTAGTTTGGCCACAGTGTTCATCCATCGTTCAAGCAAAATAACCTAAACTAACATTTTCAGTCTCCATAATCACCGGTCATGTCAATGCGATTGCATTTGGAAATCTTTCAGAGCATAAACAATTTGTCAAACACCAAGTAAGACCAAATACAGCCATCAGGAACAGATCCGGGCATGAAAAATAACATTTTTTTCCAAGGTCAGATACCATCGGTTTGGTCTCATCAATAATGAAAGGATTTTTATTTTATTTTTTTTTTCAGACGGAGTAAAATAAAATAATATACCAGCCAAAATAAGACTGGCTTCAGACTTTTCTGGTTCTTCATTTTAAGTTCATAAATAATGCAGCCGAGTCTGTGAACCTAGATTTGAATATTTCATACAGAAATGTATAAAATTCTTCCCTGAACTCACGCAATTAAGTAAACCCAGATCCACAGTCTTGAAGTGGGTATGCTGGTGAAAATGAACACCGACCGTGTTTGAAAACGTACCCTAGTTGAGCTCATTAGCTATAAATACCAAATTAACATGGGAAATTGAATAGAACAAAATCCTGCTATATGGTAGGGCTTTAACTGAACAGGAATACATTATTAGCAGGGGTGCAATGATACAATCCACTCACAGTTCGGTTCAGATTATGATACTGGATCCATGATTCATGAATCAATTCAATCCTCTGAATATTTTGAACAATATTTGAATGGAGAGAAATTACGACTGAGAAGATTCCTTTTTTTTTTCTTTTTTTTTTCATAAACAATTCAAAATAATGTGCATTTATTTTTTTGTCTGTATAAAACTAAATAAATCAAAAATTGCTACAGTATGAACACATTCGATATTGTAAACAAAACTTACAAGAGCTTGACAATATCTTAAACATGCATACATTTATATGAATAATTTAATCATTGATAATTTCGAACATAATGACCATTTTATCTGGAAATAGAGCTCCAAGGTCAGCTAAAATTTCCACTTTCCTCAGCCTTTTCTTTTGGACACTGTAGGTCATAGAGGCATGAGTCTGGTGTCAGTAGAAAGCTATATCCTATATTTGCCTAGAGGGTAAATCAAAGAGTAATAAAGAAACAAGGCAAAGGTCACTCACAACCGATCATACACAGAAAAAACAGCTCATAACTCACACGATAAGGCAATACTGGTCAAGAAACAATTCAACAAAAACACATACAGTATGCCACAATTACCTGCATTTAATACTCCCTTGGCAAATAAAACCGCACTGAGATTTTTTAATATAAAACATTTTATTAAGTTTGAGGATACAGAGCAGGGCATCTGAGACCATTCCTCAGTACAGAATCGCTCCACATCATCCAGGGTCCTAGGCCCTCTCTTGCGCACTCTCCTCTTCATCTCATCTCACAGGTTTCAGGCCAGGGAACTGAGATGGCCATTCCAGGAGCTTGATTCTGTGGACAGTTAGTCATTTTTGTATTGATTTGGACACATGCTTCAAAAATTGTCCTGCTGGTAGAGTTTAATTTAAAATGTCCTGGTATTTCATGATACCATACACCCTAACAAGGTTTCCAGGGCCTTTGGAGGAAAAACATCACAGAACCTCCACTATTTTACATTCGGGATAAGGTTCTTTTCATTGTAGCCATCCATATTTTTATGCCAAAACCCACCCGGAGCGTTTATTTCCAGAAACCTCCATTTTGGTTTCGTCATTCCATAGACCATTGTTCCTGTCAAAGTCGTAGTAGCATTTCACAAACTCCTCCACTTGCTAATGTTTCTAGTTACTTGACAGACAAGGCTTTTTTTTTTCTGGCATACCCCTTCCAAATCTATTGGAATTGAGGTGGCGTCTGATGGTGGTTTTTTTTTTAGACTTGGTAACCCCAAGATTTATTTTGTCTTATAATCCTTGGGAGTTTTTTGCCTCTCTTACATTCCTCCACATTGTACATAGGCAAAATAACCTTTGGTCGTCTTCCAGGCAAGTTTGTAACATTTCCAGTTAATGGTTACAAATCAATGGTAAATTGCCCTAACTATAGAAATTTAGAACAGTAGGCAAGTAGCTATTTTTTATAACCATTCCCTGACTTATAAATACTTCTCACTCATTTGTTTGGTGTGTTGTTTTTATTGTTCCCATGTTGAAAATTTGGCCTCTGTGTCACGTTATATTTGTTAATCAGGAAGTTTGCAGCTTTAAAGTTCCTACACACTCCAATCAACCCAAAAATGGACAATTTATTGCAGTGCCAATAATCATGGCAGATGTTTTTTTTTTGTTGTTGTTGTTGTTGTAATTAATTATTTCTTGTTGATGGGTTTGTTTTTCTCTGAATAAATGAATTTAAATTAAAGGTTGGATTTTTCTCATTTTTTCAGTGTGAGATGAAGCTCCTGAGGTGCGCTATTATCTATCTATTTATCTATTTATTGATTTATTTAATTATTAAATCTTGCCAGAGAAGTTCAAATGTAATTTGGTTGAGACTAGAGGTAGGCGTCGGGACCAGGATGCCATGGGACGCCATGGAAAGTCACATGAATGGTCGGATTTTACCTTCAATTCCTGTGCAAGCAAGTTTTCGAATGCAAAGCTTATTGGACAAGCAAAGACCATGTTCATTAACTTGTGGGTGGTAGAGTTAATATTTAATTAAAAAAAAAAAAAGAAAATCCCTGTTCCAGTGTAGGCCACATCAACATCAGGTTTAATACAGATACAGTTAGGGTCATTGTGTTATGTTCCTTCAGTAAAGGTACTACAGTAAAACTGATTGGAAGCACGTGGCTTTTCTATCTCAAGAAATAATCTGTCTTTTTAAAAAAAAAAACTGTATCTAATCTCAAGAAGTTATGGCAAGTGCAAGATCAAAATGGCCTGAAAGTTTTAATGCCATGTGGAATCTGGGGCAAGCA
>JAOVYU010000036.1:12239380-12249666 GCA_025674565.1 Synodontis membranacea | reverse complement strand
ACATGTTAAAAGTGAGTTATTTAAAAAATTAAGTCACCAGAAAAATCGTACATGGAAAGTAAATGAATCATTAGAAAAATCACAATACAGTATGATATCATGTAATTTTGTCAGATTTCATACAAATTAAAAGCTTTGACTCTGCCCATGGCTCAAGTTGGCTTGTACAAAATGATATATTTGCAAGAATTTGGTTCCTAAAAAAATATTCAGTTACTGTAAGGTACTCAACCCATTTCACAAACAATTACTGTGAATTCCAATGTATGAGACCAAGAGCCCACAGTTCATCCAACCTTAACCGTGCACAATATTTCTAAAACTCATGAATTTAAACCGATTGAAGGATTACATCCCATCAATCTCAAACAAGAACCCCTTTACAAATTCCTGCTTCAGCTTAATTTTAGTACTCCACATTCATTCCTACCTTCAGTATTTTTCTCTGGTTATTTGAAAGAATGATTTTTCCATTTTTTGCAAAGATGAAGGCATAAAAAGATAAACACAGTTCATTACGGTGAACGCAGTCAGTGTATCATTCATGAAAGAATCAAGTCAACAAGAATAAGTAAATAAATACAGGGACGCCAAACCAATTTCTGCCATTCAGTAGTTCTCGGATTACAGATTGTCCCAAAAAAAAAAAATATGTGTCTGTGAGGAGACTTGCTTCTTTTGTTGTTGACATTGCTTTTTTTTTTTTTCAATTTAAATAAGGATTTAGTGTTATTGCATGCTTTGTACAAGTAACAATTTTCAAGTTTTCATGTTCTCCTTCTCTCTCTCGGGCTTGTGTTTGTCCACAGTAGTTAATCCTCTGTATCTATATATCACGTCAGCACTACCACTACATCTGAATGTAGAATGCATTCTCTCACTTTAGCTGTCATTTAATCAATTTCCCAGACTTTCATTCACTCTCTTTTCTTCTCCACTCATTAACCAGCCTTCCATTGCCACTGCCTCAACGCACACTTATCTGTCTTTCTCGCTTCCCCATTTCATTGTTTTTTTTTGGTTTTTTTTGCTCGCACCGTGAGCACCCCTGAGGTATCCATTATCGAGAAGTCTCTCAAGAGGTAAACCATCCTGCACCGCTCAATGCTCTTTCCTCCTGCCCACGAGCCCGGAAACTCCAGCCTCGAATTACTTATGCTCCATTGACCAAAAGCGTTTGGCAAATAACTCACGGTGCCGTTTGAATAACAAACCCAAGCCGCATCCAAATTATGTAAATGAACTTTTCTACTTATGTTATGTTTATTAATTTGGCAGATTCTTTTATCCAGAGTCCAAAATTGAAATCCAAATGAGAAAAGCTTAAGTAAAATGCAGATGAGTGGTATTCAGTGGAGTTGAGTAAAGTGCATACTGCACATACTGTAGGTTTGCGCTCCTAAAAAAAAAAAAAAAAAAAAAAAGGATGTCAAAATAATAATAATAAATAAAAAAAAACATGTAAATTAAAACGCTAAAGTAACAGAATGTGCTGGATGAAGACGTAGCAACAAGAATGAGACCTAAAACCCATCACTGTAATCCATCTGTTTGTATTCTGGCATTCGGCTACGTCGTATAATCATGCTAGCCAACATATGAGAGCTACTGTTTTCCCGCGTTCCTTGCTTCCTTGGTGAAAGAACCTTAATACATTTGGTAACATTTTACCAAATGGTAACAGTTTAGAGATTTAACCTGAACGAAGAATTCAGTGTTGCACTTCAAAGGTCTAGAATCTTCAATTTGAGTACCTCTCCACCTCTGTTAGTTATAATAATATCATTGAAGGTGAATAACTGAATAATGGACTATAAATCTTCAAGGGTAAAAGACCAGGGACCACAATGAGTTTATCAAAATGTATGTAATATTGCTGTTCTACATTCAGTCCCCATTACTAACAACTTTCAAATATACTTATCCAGCCCTCAAGACCAGACAGCAATCATTTCCAGAACCAAAGGCTCTCAAAAGTCCAGTCTCTCTTCAGCCCTGCCTCATTTGCCGGCAGCTTCAGAAGACATTTAATCACTCCACAGACAAGGGGGGGAAATGACATTCCAAATAGAAGACGGAGGTCAAATACATTTAGATAATACTTTAACTCTTGTGAGCCGATGACAGGAGAGTAGACCTGATTAAAAAAAAAAGTGCATTTCTTCAGGTGCGATTTTCAGAAATGACTTTTTATTTTTTCAAGTGGTAATGGTTTCCATCTTTGACTCAGGGAAAATTGGCCCAATTGTGCCAAAATCATACGTTCCAATTTAAAATAAAGACATAAAATCTTTTGCATCATGAGGTGCATCTGATAGATAATGATCTTATACGTGTACTTATAACATCTGATCATTTTAGAGCTTCAGGAATTTGTTAATTTTTCTGGAAAGGCGTTTGTCCTAATTTCCTCATCAATTATCGTTGATTTATAGTCAGCTTGAAGGCTTGAATGAATTACCCATTAGTCGGTAAAACCAGGCCAATTCCCAAACTCTAAATATTACTCTCATAAATCCTGATTAGTATGTTAGCTATATCGTGATATCGTTATATTTTGGACTCGGTTGAGAGGAGGAGCTCAATCAATCCTAAATGCCTGTGCAATTCCATTCGCAACTTTTGTGCAGGCATGACTGCAAAATGGTTGGGTCTAGGTCGGTCATTTTATTGCGTGTTCGTCCAGTTTTCGTTTACTCTGTTTTTATTTTTCGACAAAGAATAGCATTTTCTGGATGTGTTGAACGTCATCGGTCAGGAATACTTGCTTGGAAAGAACAGAGTCCATACACAATGCACCTGAGTCTAGCTGATGTGAACCACGGAGCACTGGTTTCCACAGTTACTGAACCTTCTCAAGTGTGAAGACTATCTGTATAGTCTTCCATCATGGTCCCATTTATAGAACATTTATGAGGATGATGCACAACAAGCTCCTTTCAGCTGTTAACAGTTCGAACATAACCATATGCCACATACATATCTTCGGTCTCCGTTTAACTTTAAAAGCCTCTCCACATTGCCTGGCTTGCAAAAAAAATTGATACAGCAAATCAGATCTCAACAACTGACTTGGGAACATCAAGGAATTACTCTGAAGGAGCTTGAACCTGTGGCCAGGTGTACAGAAATGAATGAAGCCCAGAGCACAAAATTGATATCAACCATTTTCTTGCCCTTGATTCAAGATAAGACAAACGTCTGCATTTGAACTGTGTAAATAAGAACCAAACGTTTATTTATAAACCATCAAATACATTCATGGACTTGATTTTGTGCACTTATATTTAAATGAGACTATTCAATTTCCATAAAGGGATTCTTGCTATTTGGTTGCTCAAGCAAGATACATTTGTATGGCTTCTCGTTACGGAATGTAATCATTACAGCATTATGGCATAAGTAAATAAAAAAAATAAATAAATGAAAATGGGGCTCAAATGCTCATGATCAGTAGAGCTTGGTTCGTAGAGAAGCTCATTTTCGGATAGCTCATCATTTCGATAGCTCCTCTGAATCGCTATGAGGGGATCTGTAGACTTTTTCACAGTGGTGCCAAGTATGTTGCCATAAGAGGCTTTCTGCAACAGTTCAAATTGTAAAATTTTCACATGGGTTTTTAAAGTAGACACTATGACATCTGGCTACCGCAAACACCTCATCTTGCCTCCCTTTGGAAGAGCAACGGTCGATGCAACTGCCTGTCATGTGGTCAACAAAGAGCCAGAGGGAAGTCATTCTTTGGGACACTCTAATTGGAAATCAAACAATTTTAACACGAACTTGAAGAAAGTGTGAGTGTGAGATGGAGCAGGGATCTGTTGGGTGTCACAAGAAAGAACAGGACGCGGGAGGGGTTGGAATAGTGCAGAGAGAGAGAAAGCAGGCCACTCTCAAGGCCAGTATCGACTGGGGTTGTGGAGAAAAATGAGAATGGGGAAGAGTGTTGTGGCGAGAGAGAATAATAAATAAAAGATTAAATGTCTTGACATTGGCTTGGACGGGATTCAGTGGAAATAATAATGTTACAGTGCACATTTTGGTTCGAGCCAGGGACAAGTAAAAGCCTGACTGGCTTCGCTGTGACTTAAAGGTTTGGTTTGAGCCTTGTGTTTTGTATAGAACAAGAAGGTTCGTGGTGTGCTATTATAGGAAAAATTCCTCACGTCCCAATACGTTGGGTTGGGCTGGATCACGCCAACCTGACGTTGATTATCAGAATACTTGGTCGTGTTTTATTCCTTACTTGTCTTCTTTGTTCCTGTGTATCATTCATGTCATGTAAGTTTAATATCATACGTTTATAAGATATGGCATGATATATGTCAGTGGATCAATGGAAATACGTCAAATCCAATTTTGTTAGCATTATATATAGTGCTTGGAGACAGAAGAGGTACCATGGAAGGATTCATTCCTCAATGGAATGGAGAATGACAGGACAAAATTCTTCCCCTAGGCACCAATCATGGGAAACCCCCCCAGACCATACCAGAGTCTAGCAGAAGGCAGGAACTGCATGGACTCAAAGGCATACCCAAGTAGCGACGGATACCAGCAGGAATATCCATGAAGACTAACACTCCTAAAATGGGAGGACGTGTCCAGAATAGTAGAAAGATCCTATAGGATCTCCAGATCCAGTCAGATCTGGAGATCCTATAGGATCTTTCTGGCTCATTTGCTATTGCTTGTTGATCCAATAGCAAATGAACCAGACATTGTAATAATAGATAAGGAGCAAAAATGTCAGTGGTGATAGATGAGGCAATTCCAAGTGACAGTAACATTGAAAGGAAGGATATGTGATGCTGGAGATATATGGAGAACTGAAAGAGAAGTAGACAGAGAATGTCAAAAGTTAAAGCTAGGGTAGGCAATGTCGGAGAAACCAGCAAGAGTATGCTAGATTTTGAAAGTAGCCAACAGAAAAGAAACCACCCCCCTCCCTTCAGGCCTTTCTCCAAAGCCAGTCTTCCAAAATACAAGAATGCACAGTACCTAAATACTGCTGCAGGACAAGCCCATGAGAGAGAGCATTGGGAGAGAAGCGTGGCGCATCGTTGTCATATCCAACTGTATCTCATGTCTCATTCGCATGTAAGAAAACACCTAACATTTTCATAATGAGTGTAAAACAAGGAACATGGTTACTGTTAGTAATCACAGCTGGTGTCTACCTTGCAAGCTTTATGAATATGTCTGTGTAGACTTTTGGAAGACTGTCAATAATCTCATTGACTTTGACCATGGCATAGTTGTTGGTTCGAGTATTTAAAAAGCAACAAGCTCCCGTGATTTAACCAAAAAACATTCAAATTTATCAAAAACCAAAAGAATCCAAGTGGATGGTGGTTCTATGATCGAAAACACTGTGTTGATGAGATAGTTTGGGGGGGGGAGCAAGAGCTGACAGGAAGGACACAGTAACACAAAATAACCACTCTGTGCTACCATGGTATACAGAAAAGCATCTCAGAATGCAAATCCTATCAAAGCTTGAGGTGGATGGGCTATGGGATATGTATTAAAAGTACAAATGGACTGCTCTTAATACCACAGCAACTTTGAGAAGAGGTACCTTTTAGTACCTTTTACTATAAATTACACCATGGATCATTGATGCATAGGGGATAAGCACCTAGAATATTTTGATTCTGTTTGCCTCTGCCAGTAGGTTACAACTTGACCATAGAACAAAATAATGCAACAAAAGAAACAAACAGCCAAATCGACACAAAAGAATAGCAGGAATGCTTTTACAATGGTCATCTTCATCTCGTGATTTGACCATCATTGATTTTTAAGTTTATATATATATATATTTTTTCCCAACAAACCTGTCAAAATTTGAAACTTGTTTGTATCTGCGCATCTTACAGGTACTGTATTTAGACAAAACGTTAAGGCTGAGGGATTTGTAGGAATGAAGCTGTGCCACCGTGGAATCAAGATAGAATGAGAACTATTAGATCCCATCTCCCTAATTTGTGTTTTCTGCTGTTCCGAGCCGGAGGCAGTAAATTATAGGCTGCATTGTGTATTCTCTAAGATATGCTTTGCATCAGGCATTCTCTTAGAAGCTTCCTTTAAAGTCATAAAAAATATTCTCCCACTTCCATTTTCTCACATGACGTATTCGGTTTCTAATTACCACCTCCTTGACACATATCACATGTGACGCTAAGGCTAAAACGATCAAGACTGAATGTTTGATACTAAATTTAGCCTAATGCAAGCTGATTATGCTAATGTTGTTTTGCAAGAACATGTTGCTTATGTAAAAAAAAAAAGTGCAAAACTAAAAGGTTTATCCAGCCACAGAGATTCCGTGGCCGTTTTCCCTCACTAATTAATTTTTTCCCCCCAAATGACCAAAGGCTCAGAATGAGCAAACCTCGGGTTATCAGTTCATAGCTCCAAGCTCTGTATTAGCCCCTTCAGATATGCTAATGAGCTAAATGGCGTGCAACAGATGGATCATTAAAACTGCATTTATAAAGTTCTGTGTATTCTAATAATTTACATTTGCTGGA
The DNA here is from genome assembly GCA_025674565.1 of Synodontis membranacea. Classification (NCBI taxonomy): domain Eukaryota; kingdom Metazoa; phylum Chordata; class Actinopteri; order Siluriformes; family Mochokidae; genus Synodontis; species Synodontis membranacea. Next base: position 12,243,130 of record JAOVYU010000036.1, on the reverse strand, counting down.
AGATGTATTCATATTGTAAAAGAAAAAAGGGGGGGTCTTCAGTATAGAGGGGGAAAAAAATGGCTGTGACCTGAGACAGGTTTTTCGGAAAGAAGTGATTTCTTTCCAAGCAAAATCACATATTCGGAATGTTTTCTAGATGCACACTGTTGTCAGCAACAGACCAGAACAGTGCTTTTTTTCTTAGATAAATAGCTGTGCAGTGCTGCTACCTAATGTGTATTAGTTGAATGATGTTGAATTATAGAGTGGAGGCACTAGCAAGCCACCGTCCTAAGGCTGGCAGATTTCTAGAAAAATGTGGTTTTGTACACTACACTGTGTGCGGAAAAAAGTATTTGGATGGTTTGGTTTCAGCTCACATACTATACAAAAGCTGCAGAAAATGTTCTTGTGCAGGTTCCACCTGGTGCAATTATAAAAGATGTTGACATTGGGTGGAAAAATGTCAAGCAACAATTGGCAGTCCTGCCAAAGGTGAAGGTAATTCTCATGGACAACATTTTTAAACAGCACTTAAACAGCTACAGAGCTCCAACTACCTTAAACATCCCTGTCAGTACAACTGGTTCGATAATATGCAGGTGAGAAGTTCAAGGAACCACACCTAGCTAACTGTTTCCGTAAGGTATAACCACACAAGATTTCACGGTAAGGAAGGTAAAAGAGGAGCCATTAGTTAGAGAGAGAGAGAGAGAGAGAGAGAGAGAGAGAGAGAGAAAAAGATTTGCCCGAGTGATCCTAAGAACTCCATACTCACAGTGAAGCATGGTGATGGGAGCATCATGGTTCTCTGGAAATGCTATTGTGGCATTACATGTCACTGAAGGAAACGTAGAATTTTAGAAGAGAATTTCATCTTCTCACCCAGGAATTTGAATTCAGGGAGAAGATGAACATCCTGACAAGACAAAGACCCCAAACATGCAGCAAAAATAACTGACGACTGCCCTGCATTCACCATGCCTCTCTTGAATCCCGTTGAACATTTACGGAGGATTTTGAAATCGTGAATCCATTAGAGGGACGATGATACGGTAACCTTGGGGAATTGAAGAAGGCTTGCCAAGAGCAATGGGTGAGATTTGAACAACAAAAGTGAAGACAGGAAACAGCTAAATTACTTCTTATAAATGTCTGGAAGCTGTAATTGGCAACGATGCTAATGTCGGAAATCTGTCATATATGAGTTAATTCCCTACCAATTTTGCTTTTTACACATATTATATCTATAAATACAAAGTCAAAAATCACTGTGTGTCAATTTCAAATGGCTTTATTACTGAGAAGTGGGATCTAAGAGTCTGAAAGCATTTTCACTAGTGCTATTTTCTTCACTTCGAAACGAACCTTTCAGTAAGACAACTGTGATCCGTGTAAGAGCAAATCCATAACCCCAATGCTGAAAATGTTCATCGATGGTTCAAGGAAAATCTGAGCTATCCCAGCGTCTTCAAGTTATTAAACATTTCCTTTGTTTGGATTCAATTATTTCTTGTAATTTTAAAACTTGGTTTATTTCCAGTTTTAAGTTCCCAGACTTTCAGTGTGGTCTTAGGCTTTTAGACTCCACTGTACATCCTGTACTTCATTAAACTCAGTAGATGGCAGCAATTGGCAAGTGAGACGGATTGCCTGTGAATATCCCTACATCAGCTTTATTATGCATCAATATATATGTGATGCCCCAACCATGAGACAGCCCACAGAACCCTTTATATCAGTCAGGCAGAGAACCAATAAGCAGCAGGGTGATTCTGGAAGATTTAATCTTGGGAATGGAGGCTGGACTGTAAAAGTTGTTATAAATAATAGGTTGGACCTCTGCTTTGATGATCCACCGCGTGGGCTCTGAAGTGAAGAGGCGGATGGGTGTAAAATCAAGTTTTTTGGCCATCAAACCAAAACATTTCGAATATCTGAAATCATTTGCAAAGATGACCAAATCTCCATGTGTCATGTTGGGATGAGAGTTGCTCTGAGCACTAGATCGTGCCTGTTTAAAAATGATAAAAAGAAACAGACTTGAAGAAGACCATGATGTATTAGGGTGTTGCATAGGTTCATGGCCTAGTAAATATCCTTAATTATTTATCAAACTCCCCATAAAAGCACGTGTTTTAGGCAAGATTCATATTTGTCATTGCCTTCTGTTCTTACTCAATAGTAGAAAATCCCAATGGAAGCAAGAGGCAAAATTTGCTAAGTTTATGGCAATGCTGCAATCAGCATCAAGAACTGGTTCACGATTTCAAAAAGGTGAAATGGAGCTATATGATAAACCAAGAAGTGGTAGACCAAAGGAAACAGAAGATGAGGAGCTGCAGAAACTGTTGGACGAAGATGAGACACAATCGACTCGACAACAGGCAAGACGTTTGAATATGGATCATTCTACTGTTCTAAGGCGTCTGAAGGCAATGGGAAAGATTCTGAAAGTTGGTAGGTGGTTCCACATGCATTATCAGAGCGAAATATCACTCAGCAGCTTAACACCTGCATTACAGGTGCATAAACCTTTATTATGAGCTGCTCCATCCTGAAGAAACTGTCAAACACTGAACATTACAGTGATCAATTGATCAAAGTGCAAGACCGCATGTTACAAACGTGACGAAAGACCCGATTTTAAGCCTTGGATGGGAAATTTACCACATCCAGCCTACTCACCGGACACAGCACCAATGGATTTCCACTTGTTTAGATCACTGCAACATCCACTCGCTGGCCAACTTTTTAAAATATTCCAGAATATACAAAATTGCATAGATTAATTAGATTAGATTAATCAAAATTGTATAGATTAATCAAAACCCGAACACTTCTTTCATGATGGTATTCATTCTTTGCCAGATAAATGGCAGAAAGTCATAGAATCTAATGGCTATTAATTTGAAGACTAACTTTGTGCTATTTTAGAAAATCGTGAATAAACTTTGTTCAGAAAGGCCACAAGCTTATGCATCATCCTATATAAACAAGAATTCATTTTTATCTCTTTCTGAACTCTGCTGATTTTTGTTTGGGGAGAAATGCTGACATCTTTTGGGTTGTTTGAGAAATGCAAACCTTTCTGAGGTCCTCTTGTGTGTTCACTTAAAATACTCCTCTTGGTTTGTCAACATACAAATAATATGAATATGGTGAATTCGAGACATTTTCATAAAAGGCTGTATATGTTGCAATGGTTAGCACTGTCGCTTCATTTTCAGCACGAAGGTTCCGGGTTCAAACCTGCCAGCCGACTGGGCTCTTTCTGTGTGGAGTTTGCATGTTTCCTCCGGGTGCTCCGGTTTCCTCCTGAAGACATTGGCCTCATCCAGGACTGTGCATATTTCCAGGTGTTTTGGTACAATGTAAATTTTTTTCTTTCAGCTACTCCCGTTAGGGGTCGCCACAGCGGATCTTTTTGTCCGCGTGTTCTATTTGGCAGAGCTTTTTACGATGCCCTTCCTGATGCAACCCTCCCCATTTATCTGGGCTTGGGACCGGCACGCAGGAATACACTAGAGTGTGCACCACCTTGTGGCTGGGTCTTTTACAGAATCGGGAATTCTCAGGGTGAACACAAGGGGTATGGCTGTTTTGGCACAGAGTAAATGTTTGTATTAAATTGAATTATACTAATCATTCTCATAATCACTTTTTGTACAGCCATCTGCCCTGGGGGTGCCCGATCTCGCCTGTTCTCGGAAGCTACGCAGGGGCGGGCCTGGTTAGTACTTGGATGGGAGACATCCAGAGAAGGCC
>JAOVYU010000036.1:12190078-12204632 GCA_025674565.1 Synodontis membranacea | reverse complement strand
CTTTAGGTCTGGGTTTGTCAGGACACTGAGCTGTTCTTTAATAAAGTGTTTGTTGTTTGTGTGTTGACTTTAGGTCTGGGTTTGTCAGGACACTGAGCTGTTCTTTAATAAAGTGTTTGTTGTTTGTGTGTTGACTTTAGGTCTAGGTTTGTAGGTGGTTTTTGTTGAACTTGGCAACCCTGTAGGGACGAGCTCACCGTCGTAGTTCGAGGGCTAGGCTAACTGTCTGGAGCGTTCGAGATGTTTATTGTACCTGAGAGGGGAATTCGCTTCGAGCTTTCTAAACTCAAAGGGAAATCTCGATAATGGGAAGGAGCGCGTGCTGCTCATGTACCTGTCCTGCTGCAGCTTCTGAGTCTGAAGCGAACCTGAAGCTAACCTGTTAGCCTGCGCGCGCGACCCATCTGCATCTGTACAAACACTGACCCCAAAATGGTGAGTTGACGCTTCCAGGGAAACCCAGTTAGCCAGAAACACTTTGCTGAATGTTTCCCTCCTCAGTTTCCTACTATATTACATGATATACATGATTCATGCTAACACAGGGAGGTTTTAATGTTGTTAGCGTGAAGCTAATTCAGTGTAAAAATCGCAGTTTCAGTGAAATCTAATGTATTCTGAAAGATGTGTTAAATGTTAAACCTGCGGTTTTTCAGTGGGTTGTGAGTAATGTCAGAGCAGCACAACACCTAGTGAAAGTGAAATGCTGCGTAGGTGTTTGTCATCCTGTGTTGATCCAGCTGGCCGACCTACAGCACTTTCTAGCCGGATTGCTCAATGTTTCTTGGATTAAAGCCCAATAAAACCACTCTATAACCAAGCCAGTGTTAATAGTACATCAGAAAATGTGTATAATATATGGTTCTCAGTTTGTATGATGCTAGTTACCAAAAATAATGTTTTTAAATGTGCCCTGGTGTTTTAAAGTTTTTCTTAATTGTTCCTTACACTAAAATACACTGAATACACTAAAATATCCTTAAATTTTTTGTTATTTTATTTTATTTCAATTTTATACTTTGTCACTTTTGGGGAAATGATGAAAAACTTGTCGATGACTCATCCTGTACTAGTCCTGTGTTCATCCAATGAAATGCCGTGGGCGAGTCTATGGGCGTGTCTGTGGGCGGGTCTTGCGCATACAGTAATGAGACTGGAGCAGCAAACGTGTATCGTTAGTGAGTTTTTGGGCTGTGCATTTTTTTCCCCCCCATTCGCGCTTCCATTTTCCAGCCATGTCTAGGTCGAGGAAAAAATGATTGGAGTTTTTTCACTTGAAAGAGTTGTGATTTTATGCCGGTTATTAGACAAGACACAAAAACTCCTCAGATGTTTCTCTGGGAAGATCCTGGAGCTCTCCATCTGCAGGACCCTCCGCTCAAACATGTACGGTGGAACTCCAAAAACACAGCACCCCATCACCTTAGATATGATCATCCTTAAAATGAACAGGTGTGGGTGAAGATGGCAGTATTAAGTCCTCCACAGTGAAAGAAAAAAAAAAAAACACTCTTCCTGAACTGTTGTCTATATTCGCCTCATTCACTAAGCTCCTGACAAGTTCTTTAGTTTTTATTTTTATGATCAGATTGTTTTATTCTTTAAGAGTACTGAGCATGTAATGATTGTCAGACTTCTATTTTTGTCATTGTTCATAATTAGTAGGAAGTTTGTAGGAAATTGGAAGCGTGAATGCTACTGAGTCTCCACTTTTTTCGCCTACGGCCACATCACATCACTCCATATTAGGGCTGCGCGATATTGGAAAAAATTCACATTGCAATATTTATTCTTTCTGCGATATATATTACGATATTAAAATGCAAGTTTTTACAAAATCTAATCAGTTGAATAGCTCTATTTGAATAATTAATCATTCTAGAATGATTGAGATGATTTTGCCCAACAATAATCGTAACGATAACTTTTTTAAAACCATACTTACTTGAAAACTCCTGACAAAACTAAACCATTGCCTCACTTGTAATAAATAACTTAACACAGAATTATTGTTTCACACACTTTTTAAACAAACACCAAAGTAAAACAAAGAGTTGGTTATCAAGGCTAAACCAAAAATTTTAATGAATAAAATCCTTTATAACAGAGTAGCTATCAGATAAATTGGCCGCACTAGTTTGCTTCTTGTCTTTGTTTCTGATGTGAGTCTTTGACTATATGTGGTCACATGTTCTTGCGGGTCCAGTCTTTCGTGTGCTGGCAAAACTCACAAAAGAGTTGTTCTCCCGATTCATAAAAATCGCTGGGGTATTGTTCGGCTCTAAACTTAGCACTAAGAGTTGAGTTCCGTAATGTTTTGGAGGACTTCTGTGTTTCAGCGAGCCTCTTCGCCATAGCTGACTGTTGAATTTTTTTTTCTTCTGTGTGTGTGTGTGTGTGTGTGTGTGTGTGTGTGTTATTTTGTGTGGAGTCCCGCCTCAACAGCTAACACGTACAGGTGACTACAGCAGCCAGAATTCATTAGAAACCATTGCTTTGCTTTGCCCACATGCCGATATCAGCGAATTATACCACATTCCACGTTTTACAACGGATTCCATTTTATTTGTTGAATTCTGCGGTTCCATCCGCATCGCGGTAATCCCAGGGCCCTAGTTACGTGCGACGGCACCTTATACAGTTAGCAGACTGTGTTTGTGTGTGTCCGGGTAATTGGTATTTGGTGTCTGTTGTGTCTCTTAGTTGTTTCCTGTAGGAAATAGACACTTGCGATACGGTTGGCTGACATCGGCTTCGTTTATCGCCTTGCTTGTTGGCGGCTCTGGAAAAAAGTCCTGCCTTCTGCCTATATATAGCAATGACGCCAGATTGGAGAGAGAGACGGAGAAAGAAAAGAAAGAAGCCTGTTCGCAAATGAATTGAATTTGTGCTGAAATGTTTGTGTGACTGACTGTTATTTGCATTATATGACATCGCATGTCCTGCGATGTGACTATTGCGAATGCGTACATCGCGATGACGATGCTGAAACGATATATCGTGCAGCCCTACTCCATATTGTTCTTCTTGTCCTCCATTACAGTTACTGCTTGTTTTATATATTGCATAATATGTAAAGCAATTATTATATAAAGGTTTGTTGTGTCATGTTGCCTAAATGTTCAGTTCTAGACTGGCCTTTTTTTCTGTTTGCAGGTGTTCTTGTTAAACCCTCTGGAGAATCTGAAGACCTACATAAGTAACCGTCCACCACTGGTCATATTTATGGTCAGCGTTAGCGCCGTGGCCATTACTTTCCTCACGGTCGGATATTTCTTCAAGATTAAGGAAATTAAATCACCTGAAATGACAGAGGTAGGACCTGCTTGTTTTTTTGTTTTGTTTTGTTTTTTTTCTCATGTTTCTTTAGAACATGAGTCCCAGTTTTTCAACTCTCACACATGTTGGACTTCAACACAAGAGTATCCAGTCGCTTTTAATCCCATTGGTGTGTTTGCAGTACAGAGGGTATTAAATACAAATTGTCTTCCTGGTTAATAAGAAATTGGCCGAGAAATGGATATGGAGCATTGTTGGGTATTGCTGATAAGAGTGATCATTAAGTCCACTTCTATCTCACTGAAAGTTGATGCTTAATCAAGCCTGCCTTGTTGGGAAGTGTGAGAAGGAAATTCAACAGGCTTTGTGTTGGCATGTGACGTCATAATTGTACATGGTTATTATTTATTCTTTTTAACCACAATTCCCCAAGCAACCTTCGCAAATCTAACAATTGTTTGCCCAGTTTTTGGCAGATTACATACAACACTAAGGAGACCATAGCTCTAGATGAAGATGAACGTCTTAGATAAGGTTGGAGGCAGAAAAAGGCTAATAAAGAGAAGTAAAATCCAGAAGAAAAAAAAAACCCCAATAAGGTTCCACCATGCCCAGTGCATGGGCCACTAAAAAACAACTGGATTTGTGTTAACCCGCGTAATTGGTGCAATTAGTCGTTTGAACGGTGAACAGACTATAAATAAAAGTGTGGGCGGGAGACTTTCTGAGTTGTAAGGTTGAGCAATATTTGGCTTATGCGATGTACCATGCAAAGTTCTTTCACAAGGTTAAGACTGATAATTTTTTATTTTTTTTTTTGCATTAGAGCAGGATGAATCGGGTAACATTCCGCAGCCCTGCATAAGCTGCATGTCAGGTTGGTAGGTTAACCATGAGGAAATCTGAACAGGAACCTTAAAAAAAACAATTGCCTTTCTTCTGACATATGGATATGGATAAGTGAAGATGAGAAGGAGTGAAATGCTGCCTGAAATTCCCTTTTACTTTTTAAATGGAGATATTTTGTATCAATAGTCATGGACTCTTTCAGTATATCAAATAACCAATGATCTGCTCACTTTTTTAGGACTGGAACACCTTTCTGCTACGTTTTAACGAGCTGGACTTTTGCATCTCTGAGAATGAGACACTCAAGCACGGCCTGAATGAGTCGACGACACCGGAGAGCACGGCGACGAGCAGCCAATCGCGCACTATCACTCAAGCGCCATTACTGCTGGAGGATCCGGGTCCAATTAACATCTCCGTAACCATTACACTCACCCTGGATCCTCTGAAGCCGTTCGGTGGTTACTCGCGCAACATCACCCATTTGTACTCCACCGTGATGGGCCATCAGGTTGGCTTGGCTGGTGAGTGTGTGGTAAAAGTTGTTAGGGCTGTTTTGTTTCACTCTGTTTTTTATCCCCCTTGTGTTTTATTCCCTAGTTAATAAAAAGTCTTGGAATGAAACTGCCACTACGCCAAGGCTGTTGTTTTCCTCAAGTCATGTTATTATGGAGAATGGAAATACACCCATACCTTGACAGTCCTTTTACAAGACACTATAAACAGTCCCAGGCTGTATGTTGACTGCTTCTTCAGAGGTCATTGGGATTGTTTGGGTTTAATCATGGATGTAAATAAGCAAAAAAAAAAAAAAAAAAAAAAACGAGAGAGAAAGTGAACATGTGTGAGGTGTGTCATTGGTTTTTCTAGGGACTAGTAGTAATGTATTACTAGTGAAATCTCAGACTGAAGAATGGATTCGTTGTTTAAGCAGTGTGGCCTTGTTAATGAGTGATGACAGACCTGTGTGTGTTGTACGGAACAAAATAGCCCCCTTACTGGAAGCATCAGTTCATGAATCATTCTTGTATTTTATTTACCGTTCTTCAGGGGGAAAAATAGAGCAGGTAAAACTGCCTGTGTGGATCTTTTGATTATATCTACACTACCAGTGAAAAGTTTGGACACACCTTCTCCAAACTTTTCTTTACTTCCAGATTTTTCAACATTGTGGATTAGTATTGAAGACATCGAAACAATGAAGGAACACACATGGGATTATGCAATAACCAAAAAAGTGTTATATAACATATTCTGGTCTGATTATTTATAGATTCTGAAAGTATCCACCTTTTGACGACAGTTTTGCACACTCTTGGCATTCTCTAAATCAGATTCATCAGGTATTGACCTGGAATGGTTTTCCAACAGTCTTGAAGGAGTACTCTACTTTGCCTTCGCTCTGCGGACCATCTCATCCCAAACCATCTCCGTTGGGTTTAGGTCGGGTGATCGGTGGAGGCCAGGTCATCTGGCACAGCACTCTGTCACACTCTTTCTTGGTCAAATAGCCCTTAGTTAGCCTACCACATGCGCAAACCAGATGGAATGACATGTCACTGCGGAATGCTGTGGTAGCCATGCTGGTTAAGTGTGCCTTGAATTTTGAATAAATCGCCAACAGTGTCACCAGCAAAGCACCCCCACACCATCACACCTCCTCCTCCATGCTTCACAGTGGGAACCATACATGTAGGAACCATCCCCTCACCTTTTCTCCATCACACAGTCATGGCAGGTGGATCCAAAAATCTCAGATTTGAACTCATCAGACCAAAGTACAGATTTCCTCTGGTCTGATGTCCATTCCATGTGTTTCTTGGCCTGAGCAATTCTCTTCTTCTTGTTCATCTTCAGTAACGGTGTCTTTACAGCAATTCGACCACGAAGGCCCGATTCACGCAGTCTCCTCTGAACAGTTGATGTTGAGATGTGTCTGCTACTGGAACTCTGTGAAGCATTTATGTGGGCTCTAATCTGAAGTGCTGTTAATGTGTGGTTTCTGAGGCTGGAAACTAATGAACGTATCCTCTGCAGCAGAGGTAAATCTTGGTCTTCCTTTCCTGGGCCGGTCCTCATGAGGGCGTTTGATGATTTTTGCACCTGCACTTTTTTTTTTGTACACTGTTTGACTGACCTTCATGTCTTAAAGTAATGATGGACTGTCATTTTCTCTTTGCTTAGTTGAGAAGTTCTTGCCATAATGTGAATCAGAGTAGGGATATTCACTCTATAGAACTGTATACCAACCCTTCCTCTGCACAACTCATGGTCTCAAACACATTAAGAAGGCAAGAAATTCCAAAAATGAACTCTTGGCAAGGCACACCTGTTCATTACTTACCACACAATTCCATGTGTGTCTTAAAAATTAAGCTGCAATGTAGAAAAATAAAAAAAAAAAAAGAAAGAAAAACTGTTGAATGAGGTGGTGTGTCCAAACTTTTACTGGTATTGTATGTGCGTGTTTTTTGTGTGTGGTTGTGGTTGTAGGTAGGGAAGCTCATGAGGAGATGAACATCACTTTCACGCTGCCTGCGTCCTGGAACTCGGACGAGTGCGTTTTGCACGGACGTTGTGAGCAGGTGGTCTTCAGCACCTGCATGACCATCACTGCAGCCAGTAACGTCTTCCCCGTCACAGTGTAAGTCGCCATTCTGCAAGTCGACATCGCTGTGAACCGAACCTTTATGTATAGTGTAATTTGGCATCATTAGTTTCAAATATTGACACAGGTTTACAGTGTTGATTCAGACATGTCTTGTTAGTCAGGTGTGTATTGAATAGCCAAGGCTCTGCCACCGTGTCCGTCAACATCCAAGTCTAAATTAAACAAAAAGAGATACTAGTCTTTGTGTTGTTAAGGTGGGTCTTTACCATCTAAATATAATAGTGATAAAGTAATCTAGAGTTGGGAAGGAAAATATTTGTACTTTATTGTAATCCCGGAAATTGTAATGAACAACAACTACTGTATTTATGCCACCACAGTTTGTATTTTGTGCTGTATTTATTCTACTTATTTCTACCACAGCACCATTGGAGTCTCAAAGCTGACTCGTCAGAATGTGTTTGCTAATTTTCCATAATTCTATAACTGCAAGACAAATCGTAGGTTTATATTAATGCACTCTTTCTAATATGTTCAAACTGATAACATTCAAAATGTGTCCAGTGTCAGAGTTTTGTACATTTTGTAAGGTCAAAATATAGTTTTCAGACGAGGACAAAGCAAAGGACGTTGCATTCGCTGTAACAAGCTGCATTTCTTTTCTCTTATTATAACAGGAAGTAACATGTCAAGGAAGTTCCAAACGGTTAAACACAGCAATGAACTATTTAAAAAAAAAAAAAAAAAAAAAAAAACCCGTGCTGTTGTTTTATAAATAACAAGCTGCTATCAGCAAATTGCTGTGGCATAACATTTTGGGACGTGCAGTTATAAGAAAATGGCTTCATACTGCCTCCTCATTTGTTCATTTTTTTTTGACATGCACAGCAAAAATGTAGTATAAGGATCAAACCATTCACATGAGCATAACTAAGTTATATCTCAATTAATGCAATATTTGTTGTTTTTGTTTTTTCTTTGACCCACACATTGTGCATGAAACATGAAACTGATAACAGTGTTATTTTCAAGAGAGCAGGAAGTTCCTCCATGATAAGCTCTCGCAAACACAACCAAGTTTAAGAGATGCCAGATTTTGATCTCTCTCATGCTCGTTCTTTGAAGTTTGACGTGTCTATGGCACGCTTTTGTGACACTCGGTCGGACACACAACCTTTTAAATGTGCTACGTTTTCCACATTCCAGTAATCCTTTAGTAAAATGCTTAGGCCAAAGGTTTATTGATCATAAAGCATTAATCTGTTCCTACTGATCCCGTTGTGCTTCTTCTACCATGCTTCAGAGTTGCAATAAGGATTTGATGTTGGTATTTAGTGTTTAGGACTCAAATTTCCAACCAGACATCGTTTTGTCCTCCAGGCAGCCACCACACTGTGTTCCAGAGACGTACAGCAACGCAACGTCCTGGTACAAGATCTTCACCACAGCGCGAGACTCAGACACCAAATACACACAGGACTACAACCCTTTTTGGTGTTACAAAGGTGCCGTTGGGAAGGTGTACCACACACTGAACCCTAAACTCACAGTCATCGTACCAGAAGTGAGTCGCAATTTTTTCTTCCCCTTCCTGTACGTATATGGGTTTCGGCGCTTGTTCAATTATTCCTTGTGCACATTCAAGAGAAGCAATCACATAAACATGTTATAGGTTTTCAACAAAGAACTTTAAAGGTTACAGTGGACTTCAGCCAATTCCTCTGACTAATTTAACTGGCTTGAATGTCTTACAGTATCACTGAGCTCTAAGACTCTTCTTTCTGCCTTTCCAGGACGATCGCTCTCTCATCAACCTACACCTAATGCACACCAGTTACTTTCTGTTTGTTATGGTGATTACAATGTTCTGCTATGCGGTCATTAAGGGTCGACCTGGCAAAGTAAGACAGAACAACCCGGATTTCTGTCCAGAAAAGGTAGTATACTGAAATCTTCACTCCGCACGTGTGGATGATGTTGAATCTGTTTGGACAGCTACTAAGTTTGCTAATTTTCTTTTCTTTTTGCTTGCTAAGCAGGAAGCCCATGAGAAAAAAAAATGCAAATTGCTCTGTCTCTGCCTGGTTAGCATTAGCTGGCTAGCCTTGGAAGACAGCTCTCAGCAGCAACACTATATGCTAACAAGATTTAATGGCTGAAAAACAATTAAAATGGCACGCTCTGCTCACAGTTTAGGACTGTGGTAGCGACTGAATTTATTTGTTAGTCGAACTGTCTTTTTTTTTTTGTTTGTTTGTTTTGTTTTGTTTCTTTTTTTTTTTGGAAGTGTGTTCTTGTTTGGGTTTAAAAAAATATTCATGTGTACTTGTGGCTTGTCTGAACTGCACTGCAATCACCTGTTGTTTACTCCAGCATGACTAACACATTTTTGTGTCTGCGGTCTGCATGGGTTTAATTGCCGAATATGCTTTTCTGCATGGAAGCATCATCAGAAGTGACGCAGCTTAGAGGGAATGTGTTAAAAATTTGTCTTTCTCTGTGGTTAACATTAATTCTGCTCTTACGATAGGCTGCCTCCATACCCATTATTGATTAATTTCGAATAACAGCACCCCCTTTAATCGAAGAATATTGATATTGTAGAATTTAACATGCTATCCCCGTGTCTTTCAGGTGGCCTTGTCGGAGGGATAAGAATGATCGTAGGTGAATATATGGACTGAACTCGTTCAGCGTCAGAATGGGGAGTTTGGAATAAACCATATCGGAAGTGAAAAACGTGTCACCTGTTGAACCCAGGAGGAAGGTGATGATAAACTGTGATGCGAATCTCTGCAATGTTGGGTCACTCCAACCAAAGACTTTCAAGTGCCTGTGTCTACTGTGTAAATGCTTGTAGGACCCTTATATTCAGTACAGAAGCACTTTGCCTAAACCCTCCCATCCCATGTGCCGCAAAATATGTGAAGAAAAGAAACGGAACGAGCGACAGCACTTAAGTGTATTATCATTCAGACATCATGTTTGATTTGTTTTTTCTTTTTTTTTTAAGCAACATTTTTGTCTGTCGCACACAGTATCCCATTCTCTTATTCTTAACATCTACGATAACTGTCCAGTGGCGTTCCTGACTTTTTTGGTTCTCTTTCGTTTTTCTTTTTTGAACCATGTGTAGTAGCACGATCAGATTTCCAGTGGACTGGGATCTAGAGAATGGCCTGGAAAGCCAGCAGACTGCTAGGCAATTCATAATTTTTTTATTTTTTTATTATTATTATTTTTTTTTTTACAATGCCTTTTTTGTTGTACATTTAAAGGGTCTGTATGTGCCACCTAGACGTCAGTAGGTGCAGTGCAAGGGTCGTTTAGTAAAAGAAAAAAAAAAGACTCCCAAGGCCTGAAGGACATTATGATCTTCTTTTGGATTTCAGATGATGAGAGACTCAGAGTCTGATTCTTCGTCTTTCAGACTTTCACGTTGGTTCACTTATAGGTAGACTGAATGTACAGCATTCATGAAAATTACAGTCTTATTTAAAATATGATGTTGAAGTCCTATCATGTGTAATCTATTACCTCAAACATTACTGCTTCATTTTATTTGGACATGAAATAGCATGGCGGGTTCCTAACGCATTACTCCGACTCATTCCTGTTGTCCCTTCTGCATTACATATCACCTTTGTCTTTGAAATATATGGAATCCGATATCATTCGGTAACACATCATCCGTGTTCTGGTTCACATTCGCCAGTACAATTATTCCATCATCTGTTTTGATTATTAACATTAGAGAGAGAGGACGTTTCACCAGAATGGTGGCTCAGCAGCTTTTGCTTTTGCCTTTCGTTTTCTCTTCACCCGCTCTCACAGTAGATTGCCTTAATGTCCTTTAATTTTCCTCGTGTGTCAGGATTAATGCTGACCTTTTCGTCTTTCGAAAGCTCCAGGGTGGTGGCCTTTTAAGTTCAAAATGCATTAACAAAACCAAAAACGCAACAGCAAATCAGAACTCACGACAGCAAAGCCAGTAACCACAACCAATCAGAATCATATCAAGATTGATTGGCTTCAGCACTCATCGGTCTTAGAGACCCGGAAATCCGTGAGAGGAAGGCATGAACCTGAATGAATCCACTGATGCTTTAATTTCTGTATATAAAGGAAGCCATGATTTTGTTTTCTTATTAGTAATAGTCATCCGCATATGCTGTCAACAAGCATGTAAGGAAAGTGGCACCGTTCTGAATTAATGATGACCTGTTTATGATTTTGCTGAGGTTTTTTTTGTGTGCACTTATTTCTGTTTTGTAGTTTGGATTCATAATTTATTCGCCTCATCCAATAAAAGCACGCATTTTTGTCTGGTCTCTTTCACTAGCCATTCATCAAAAACCACTAACGTGCCTTTGCACTACTCATCCATGAAAATGACAAGACCCATTTACAGAACCAGACAACATTGTCTTAATAAATAAATGGCAGGTCAAATGTTTTCATCTTTAGCCAGTTCATCATTTTGGTTAAGATTAATTATTCTATACAATGGACGTGATTCAAAAAAGCAATACTTCATATTTAAAGTGTCACCTCATTTATGTTGCTTATAGAAATTAATTTGCATCACTTTTAATGTGAATCCAAATAAGTAGGTTGGTTTTCGAAATGCTGATTTAAAAAAAAAAAGTAGAGGATAAAATTCTTAAAAAAATAAAAAAAAAACATTTTTTGGATATTTTCCTGGAGCAGTGGAAATGTGGGTTTTTTGAATGCTACCTGTTTTCTTTCTTTCTTTTTTTTTTTTTGGATCATATTGATCCGTTCCCTCGTTTTCCTTTGAGTGAAATGTTTTTGCTACACAGTTCTCAAATTTGAATTCTATCTTTATGCCCTTAACATAAGTTGCTATTTACAAGTGTGTGATGCCATTGCAATCCTTTTCACGTCTTAATGCATGATTGTAAATGTCCTACCTGCTGACCAGTCCCTTAGAAGACAATCCCATTGTTTCTGTGTTGTTTGTAAATGACTGTAGGCACACGCTTCGCTGAATAAAAATCAAGCAGAAAAAAATTGAGGGCTGTCAAGTGTCATGATTGTTGCTCCACTGGTCCTTATTACATATTATCAAAGCACAAGCCGTGATTGCTGAATTTTACTATGTCAGTTATGGAATGAAAGTGACTTTTTGTTGTCTTAGCCGAAAGCCGATCACAATCAACTGTCCTTTGGATTAATGGCAAAAGTGAAAAGAAGGTTAGGGTTGCCTTGAAGCTCTTACAGGGCTGTGGTGGTGCAATGGAGAATGGCGCATGCACTTCATAGCCATCAGGGTGGAGCTAATTTGATTTTGGGTCAATAATGAAATCAGTGGCTGCTCGTATCAGTCCACCTGAAGAAGGGCAAGAGCTTTCGTGGATTTTTTTTAACTTCGTATAATGGTTGGATATTGTGAAATAATGCTGTGCATGGAATAAACAATTGATTAGGTGTTGTCTGCATTGTTTATTGTTTAAGTCTGTGGGACTGTTGAGGTGTTTGGAGACTACTTATGGTAAACTCTTGACCATCACAATAGCATTGTCTTTGCTGACAACTTGCCTAGCAACAAATAGGCTCCATTCATTATATAACTAAAAGTTCACCTGTAGTGGGTTCACATAATATTTCCAAAAGTGACAAGGACACATTTGTTTTCCTTTACCCAAATGCCACAACCAAGATGTGTGATTTTTACTTTTACCAAAGAGCTGAAGGTAAGATAAGTAAAAGGATTATAAAAAGCTACCTTCGAGTCAAACTTATTGTCTTCCACAGCACAAACTGTACACTCCTCCTCCTCCTCTCCATTTCGGCTATTCCCAACTAGGGGTCGCCACAGCGGATCTTTTTGTCCGCACGTTCAATTTGGCAGAGTTTTTACGCCAAATGCCCTTCCTGACGCAACCCTCCCCATTCAGCTGGGCTTGGGACCCGCCTGCAGGCATACACCAGAGGCACTCCCTTGTGGCTGGGTCTTTATACAGCACCCGGCCTTCTCTGGATGTCTCCCATCCAAGTACTAACCAAGCCCACCCCTGTTTAGCTTCTGACAACAGGCAAGATCAGGCACTCCCAGGGCAGCATGGCTGTAACAGCCCAAACTGTACACTACATGTCCAAACACAAAAAGTCTGTGGACACTTGACCATCACAACCTTCCCCAAACTTGACACAAAGTTGGAAGCACACACTTGTATAGAATGTCATGTCAATTGTAACATCACAATTTCCCTTCACTGTACCCAACAGGTACACAAATGAACCTGTGCACAAACCGAGCTCCATGAAGACATGGTTCGCCAGTTGGAATGGAAGAAGATGAGTGTTCTGCATAGAGCTCTGACCTCAACCCCACTAAACACCTCTGGGATGATCTGGAACGTCAGGCCATCTCGAACAACATCGTTGCCTGACATCACTTAAGCTCTTGTGGCTGAAGGAGCACAAATCCCTATAGTCTGGTGGAAAGTCTTCCCAAAAGAGTGGAGGTTAACAGCATGAATGTGATGCACGTGTGTCCACAGTCTTTTGGCCATGTATTGTGGTTTGGCATCACTTTGTACACAAGTAAGAACTGTGACAAAGTCTGAAGATGGAAGTGATTATAATAAAGTACAGATATATAATACAACAAAAATATAATACATTAATAATATTATAATAGTTCATCTTTAGCATGGGAAATGATAACTTTTTAATTTATTTATTTTTAAAGAAATTGCATATCGACTAACGACCATTTTAGTGTTCAAAAATGCAGCACTTGTAGTATTTATAAAATCCACCTATCCTTCTTGTGCTTTACCCAGGAGTTTGCACACTCCTATGCGCATGCGCACTACGCACAAGTGTTCCGGTTCATTTTTTTTTGTGAGTCAAATCATTTGGCTCATCTCACTAATACGAGCCGAGTCTTTCGGGTCCGTGCCATTTTTTTTTCCACACCAGACAAATATTTGCGATACTTTGACCAGTGATTGGTTTTGAGTACTTATTCACGTTTACTAAAATACTTAAACAAACTACCGTAACAAAATTCTGCTCTCTCAACGTTCACCTAAAGGAGCCGACTCCAAGAACCGACTCGCGACGCATAATATAGCCCCATTAGAAAAGAATTTGAAAATCTCACGCGCGGGATGTGTAATGGCTGAAGAAAATCCGTTTTTGATCAAGAAGAAAGAATGAAAATGTTTTAAAAACATTTTTGAGGTGATGACGAAAGCAGGTGACTGTTTTTTATACTTTTTTTAAAAATACGATTGTGAATATTTTTGTCAAAGTAGTGCCCCCACGTGACCTTCAGCTGTTTTTATTTGTATGTTTGTTTGTTTGTTTTTTACCTCAGTAGGTTCATTTTCTCATGACTGCTGAGTCAATTGTAGCTTGCAGGGGTACACACTGTGACTTAACCTCTATTTTAATACTAAATGAAAGATTTAAAAATAGATTAAATGTTTATATTATGAAGAATATCCATATTTTACGACTGAATTTAGGTTCAGACTTAGTCCTTTTTGTTCAACATGTCATTTTCACTAAAAAAAAAAAAAACTTGACAATAAAAAAAAAAAAAAAAACACGTCACAAGTCATTATGGATAAATGTGTCATACATTGCAACGAAAAATGTTATGATTTTACCTCAGGCTCCCATGTCATCCTAAATGTCCTGATTTTACATTAATTTAAGTCTTTAAAATATATGAAATGCAGCAAGAGTCCTTCTGTGGGTGTTAAAGCTTTACCTCAGAAACCTACTAAGTTTCTACATGTAGCCCCCCCCCCCTCTGTGTGTGTGTGTGTATATATA